>PVJC01000670.1:0-113628 GCA_004026665.1 Murina feae | reverse complement strand
CCAATGCCCTAGGAGCTGTATCGGTGAAGAAACCGCTTTGGCATATGTCTGAGATTTTGTTGCCTTTGTATTCCTCTAGTATTTTTATGGTTTCCCGTTTTACATTTAAGTCCTTTATCCATTTCGAGTTTATTTTTGTGTATGGTGTGAGTTGGTGGTCTAGTTTCATTTTTTTGCATATATCTGTCCAATTTTCCCAAGGTTGCTAGAATTTTATTTTATCAATAGAGTATAGTTGGGGAAAAAGACTAGTTTTCCTAACTGTTCTCACCTTTCTAAGGCTTGAGAACCCAACCATAAGGATAAGTTAGAACCAATAGGTCATCATCATCATCATCATCATCATCATCATCATCATCACCATCCTGCCTCTTAGTGAACATTTACTAACATCTTTTTGGATGCCAGTCATCTTAAAAGTGCTTTTCAGTATGTTATAATTTCTCCCAACACAGGATGTGATTGTCTGCCTGTTATAGGTCAGGAGAATGGGAGGGATATCGCCCTCATATCTTGCAAAGGGGTGGCAAAGAGAAGAAACCTCAACCTCCTCCAAGGTCTAACCTCAGTGTCTATGACTGAGAAAACAGGATTTTAGCTTTTATTCAAACTTCCCAATTTTTCCTTCCTCCCAAAGAATTAATCAGTTAATGCTGATATATGGAAGCCTCATTGAGAGAGAGAGGGAAGAGAAAAGTGGCTTCTTAAAAAAATTAGATCCCTGGATCCATATATAATTTGGGAAGATCCTGACTATGATGTTTTAGACCCCTCATCCTGCTCCTTCATTGAAAAGTCTCAGTCTGGCCTGGGAAGATTTTCATGAAAAGCTCCAGCCTGTTCATAGAACCTTCTACCTCTCCCCACCTACACATGGCCCTGACCCTCCTGTGTGGACCTGGAGAGAACATGAGCTCTCAGTGGAGTTATAATGAGAGGAATAGTGGCTTTGGGTCAACATCTGCCAAGCACTGCCAACACCAGATGTCAACTTAGCCTAATGGGCATGGGAGGTGTGGTGCAGAATCTCTTCTCTTTACATCTTGATTTCTGTTATAAAAGGTGGCTTGAGTTTTCTTCAAGAGGTTACATTTTATGCCTGAGGCAAGTAAGGAGGAAAGAAAAAAAAATACCATAAAAGCAAATAGGAAAAATTCTACTAGGGAAACATACAATATGATTAAACCAATTTAAAGTCTTCTGGGAAGACATGTGTGTGAGGGGGTGTATGGTGATGCTAATAAACAGAATACTTAGACTCTCCAAAGGAGCAGAAAACCAGACTCCTTTCAATGGCAGAGGCGATGCATTTAGAGAAATAACACCCTGGATTGTCACAGCCAGGCAGAGTGCCAGAACCCTTGTGCTTTCAAATCAATTCACAAATCCTTTGGATTATCAAGAATTTTATTTGCTTTTAGAATAGGCCAGCCTTATACACCATAAACATTTCATTCAGGCATTGAGTTCTGGGCTCTGTCTCTCCTTTACTGAGCATGACTTTTGCTGAAAGCTTACCTTCCATCTGCTTTGGCTAAGGCCATTAAAGCTACATTCTCCAGTTGCTTAGAAATAAAAATTTCTTTTCATAGATCATTTACCCTCCAATTCTTCCTCACGTTTAAATACAGATGCTCTGATGTTGTGGGCAGAATAATGACTCCCCAAAGATAGCCACATACTAATCCCTGAAACTTGTAAATATGTTACCATATATATCAAAAAGGGACTTTGCTGATGTGATTCAAGGACCTTGAGATAGGAAGATAATCCTACTTTATCCAGTTGGGCCCAATATAATTACAAGTTTTCCTAAGTGATGGAAGAGAAAGATAGAAGAGAGAGATAAGGAGATGTGACTGTGGCAACAGACATCAAGCATCACTTCAGTATAGCCTCCCTTTAGTACTGTGCATGTTCCCTTCATAGTAATCCTCACCACCACAACTGAAGATGAGTTTGCATAAATATTTGACTAATGTCAGTGTCCTTTACTAACACACATGAAGGCAGGGACTAGGCCAGATTTTGCTTCCTTCTGAAGTCCCAGCCCACAGCAGGCACTCAATAAATATTTGTTGAATAAATAATCAAAAGGGTGAATAAGATCTGTACCTCGTATGGTTCAGAGTATTCCTTAGGGTGGGAGGAGACACAGCAGTCTATGAGGTACCCCACTGCCTTGCTCTTTGCTTTTTGTTTCCTTATCTTGCTTGGGACCAGAATATTTATCTTTACATATGGTCTTAATACATTTCTGCTGAGAGAACAGCTGTATCTGTGACTCCAATCTATGGGTCAAGGAGTTGGAAGGAATGGAAAATTTCCTCTTCCTTTGTGATGATTTGTATTATAACTTGAACTCTTGACCCCATTGCCTCACCAGTTGTACCATGATCTCCTGTTGCCTTCTTTTCCTCTGAATGTGAAAGACCATCTACTTATTCCTAGACCAAGATCCCAAGCCCAGTTCTGCAATACCCCAGGGGGATCCCATTTTCAAATAATCAGAACAAACTTTATTGAAATTCACTTCAACCTCAATGCACTCTTGCATATATTTTTAAAGGATGTTGGGGGTTAGATTATCAAAAATATAAACACCGATCATAATTACTGAAAAGGGAGAGATACTCAACTCAGCTATTGCACACCAATTCTCAGTGTAAAACTCTGAAATAATTTCTTTTTCATCACTCTTCTACTTGTCAACAATTGGTTGCTTATGTCCATAAGGCACAGTTACAACATTTTCTGGCTGTGTCTCAGGCTCTCTAACACATACCAGTCCTGGGTATGTACTTTTTGAAAAAATAAGTAAATGTGTGGCTTCTTTCTAATAAGCATATGTTTAAATGATTTGTCCAACATTATCTAGTTGATCAGTGAAGAGCCTCAGGTTTGCAATCTGACCACCTGGTTCCAAATTCAGTGCCCTTTCTTCTCTGCAGTCTAGGAAAGGACTCCTGAAGAAGAATGAGGGACACTGGGGAAACAAGGTTAAACTCTGTTTTGTACTTAAAGGGTCCCATGTAAATGGTGAGCACATGAGGGGGGGAGCATTTACATTTCTCCAGGCAAAGAAAAGTAAGCACAAAAGCTGGAAAGCATTCAGTTAACTCAGTTAAGCAGCAGAAAGAATGTAGATAATCAATAGACACAAATAAAGGAACAGTGATGCTTGGAATCTTCTCCCCAACCAGCCATAGTCCCACAAACCAACCAAGTTGGGCACCACTGGCATGGTACTGAGTCCAACCAAGAGGATTTTACAGCCCTTGGAATATTTAAAGAAGCAGAAGGTCTGAGGGTATGTATTTCTGGCCCATTAAAGAAAGACTATTTTTAAATATTTAACTTATTTTTTTTATTAAAGGCGAACAGGCAGGATATAAGCTCTATAAACTTTCCAAGGAAAGGACATTGTTGGCATTCCCAATAGAGAAATTATTGCCTCAGATGAGAAGCAAATTTTGCCTATTTCACTTTACAGGTGGCCGGGAATAGAATGTCTTTCTTATAAGATCATAATGCAGATGGATGAGCTTTGGAAAATTAAAACTGTAGCTGGAATATTCATGGTGCCTCATTATGGTATCAGTTGGAGGAGGTTTATGATTAATTCTCAGGGCAGGCTTTCCCAAAGCATACCATGTATTATAGGCAGGGCTTATAATTTTATATTCCAAATTATACTGCATTAGATGTCACCTGGGGCCTCCCTGATGATAGAAGCCTTTAGAGATAAGCCTTTCTGTTCGATCTACACGGTCTAGGGTAAGAGTATCACCAGTGGAAGCGCCTGGTCCAACCCCTTCCCACTCTAGGCTCCATCCAGTGCCGGGATGAGCTCATATATGTCAATATAGACATCCTGGGCCCAACACCAGCTTCTCTCCACATCCCTGCAAACAAATACCTTTGACCTCTCCTTGGATCCAGAAGTGTACACACTGGTCGGGTGATCTACTCTCCAGATGGACTGAGTAGGCAATAGCCTCTGCAGGCCTAGGAAGCCAGTTTGAGACCATTTGGACAGGGAATTCCAGGGTCCCCTAGATTCCATACAGATGTGCATGTCCCTGAGCCCACAAGCTCCTCACTCCAAAGGGAAGAACACAGCTGGAGGAGATCCATAAAGGGGCCCTTTGAAGTACAGAGCCCACAAGAGGGTCTCTGTTTTCCTCAGTCTGGAGTTGTGCTAACCAGACTTAAATAAACTTGATTCAAACTTCCCAAAGCCAAATCTCCCTGTTCTGGCTAATTTTCTGCTAAGTACTACTCCTGTTTTGCTCCACGACAACGCAAACTTGGAACGCCACCACTTGACAGATTTTTAGGAAAATACTATAGTATATTCTCATATCAAACATTTTCTTTTTAGTCAACACTACTGAAGATTTGGGTGTTGAACAGACCTCATTTTTATCTTTGCTTCTTTCTCCCTTCAAGGAGCAAAATAAATTATATTTCTAGTTTATTAGAAAGTTAACTGTGTGTACGTGTGTGTGTGTTTGTGTGTGTGTAAGATAGCAATACATGTGTGTCTATACACAAACACACACATAACTGAAGTTCAATAGAAGAGAAACAGACATACAGAGGTCAGCTAGGGCACATTAATGGTAGAACAATTGACTGCAGGTCTACAGGGTACAGAAGGTCCCCTGGGCTGCCTATTCCTCTGCCCTAAGTCCTGGTTGTTGAGTTTCTCCTGGATTCCATGAGATCGGTTTCTGATGGGTATCTACATCATCACCTAATCACTCTTTATTTGAGGTAACTATAATTTCTATTCCTTCCAGAAAATACTGCAGTTAGTTTTTTACTGTTTTTCAAATGAGGAAACTGAGATTTAGAGGACTTGTGGCTTGCCCAAAGCAAGCATTTACTGTCGGGCCTCAAATAAAACTTAGCACAAATTACTACATTTTTGTGCTCTTTTCAACTGATTCATCAGAGCCACAAGTTTATAAGGTACTGTGATTGATTATATTATAATTTAGCAAATATCCACTGCCTCTTCTACCCAAACCATGGGAGGAGGATATCTCCCTGCTCCTACTTTTTATCCTCAAAAGTGCATGCTTCTGTTAGCTGCTGCTCCAAGGAGTTGGAGAAACATATGGAGTAGACAAACTCAACATGCAGTTGGCACCAAGCCCAGCTAAGCTCAGTTTAGATTAACTGAACCCCAGACAATGTGTAGGCACATGAATAAGAAATAAATGCTTACTGTTGTAACCCACTGAGCCTTGGGGTGGTTTGTCACACAGAATTTTTATGTATGTACTAGTAGCTCCTGTTACAGCTACATAACCTGCCTTTTACTATACCTCAAGCACCAGATTCACCAAATGTTTCTCCACTAAATAACATGAGTCACCAAGACGTTTCCTTACTGCCTAATACTTAACCTGAAAGCCAATGTCACACATTGTAGGCTTTTTGTTGCACTTCTGGTACCATTATTTTTATTAGTCAGTTTTAGTCATTTATGCTGGAGCAATAAACTACCCAAATAATCTCATTGACTTACAAAAACAAAATTTTATTTCTCACTGGCCTTCACTCTGGTTGGAACTCTTTTCCATGAATCTTCTTCATTCTGAGATCCAGGTTGAAGGATAAATCCACCCCTCAAACATACAATTCTTGCAAAAGAAGGGAAAGGACAATAGCACCTGGTGATTCCTTTTAAGTCTTTTGCTTAAAAATAGTCTACAACAGTTCTGTTCATATTCCATTGGGCAAATGCAAGTGACATGGCCAAAGTTCACCTTTCTGTAATTCTCTCACATAGGTCAAGAATAGCCAATCAGGTCCACAGGACCCACAATACCCACCAAATAACAACCTCTTCATCATTTTCAAGGAACAGCTTAAAATCTCCTTAGATGTGAAAACATCTATCTGCCCTTTCTACCCTATATCATATATTAAAACATTGAGATGTGTGAATAAATATTTTGAGGACAATGTATTATCTCATCTTTTCTATTTAATGAGCTCTTTGAGGGAAGAGATTATTCCTTATTTTATTCTATTTTCTCAGTGATTAGTATAGTCCCTGGAACTTTGTATTTTATTCCACTAATGCATACTTTTTAAAACTTGAAAAATAATGCATAGGCACAATCATAAGAACACAAGGAATTTAGAGGAAAGTTAGAGGGAGATACAGAGGAAGACCAGATACCAAGTTTTATACATTTTAAGTTGCTATCTATATCTACATATAAATAAATATGTAAGGAGAAATACAGTGTAGACAATTTATAAGCCTAAAGTTTTGGAGACATGTCCTGGGTGGAGATATAAATTTTGCAGTCGTCAGCACATAGATGATGTTTAAAGCCTGAGACTTGGTAATATCACCTTTGGAAAGAATAGAGAAAAAGATGCTCATGATGTGTTTTCCACTTCTTAACTCAGTTCAGTTTTTGCCTGGAGACAAAAGCTCAGTTCTTTCCTTGGACAAGCCCATTGATATCTCTTGAATGGGTCTCCTGGAAGGTCCACCTTGAGTAAACATAGGTTTCTCATTGCAATAGGAGTATATATTCATCTGATTTCATCCTCTTTATACCCTTAGATTTTTCTCAGCATTGGGTTGGGCTGTGTTTTGAGAAAGTCCTTCAAAAAACATTCCCTCTCTTGATGCATGTGTCTATCAGTCTTGCCCCTCCTCCTCCCTCATTTATCATGTCGCTAGAACATCAATTTTGAATTGAATGGGTAGTAAGGACCAGGCAGGATGATAGGTGCTTTGCATATTTCATCCCATCTTCTTCACAACCAGAGAGGTTGGCATGGCCCAATGCACCTATGTAACTTCCGAAGAGAGGTTAGGTAATGTGCTAAAAATCACAGCAAGTAAGAAGCAGGACTTTTTGTTTGTTTGTTTGCATATTTTTATTATTTGTTTTTTGTTGTTGTTTTTTAGTTGTTTTGTTTTGTTTTGTTTTTTTAGAGAGAGAGAGGAAGGGCAAGGGATAGAGAGATAGAAACATTGATGAGAGAAGAATATCATTGATTGGCTGCCTCCTGCATGCCTCTCACTGGGAATCAGTCCTGCAACCTAGACACGTGCCATGATAGGGAATAGAACTGCTGACCTCCTGTTTCCTGGGTCTACACTCTGCAGCTGAGCCATACCAGCTGAGTAAGAAGCAAGACTTTTGAATGGCATTTGTCAGTGAAGATCCCATGCTCTGCACAAGCCAGAGCTGCCTCAAACACAAGGAGCCCCTGGGAGCTGAGTCTTCTGGAAGGAGATATTCATATTTTGCAGATAAAAAAACACAAACATGATATAATAATAGTAGATAGGATATTAGGCAAATAGATAGATAGATAAAGAATTTTTTTAGAAACTCAGTATATAGTCTCCTACCTTCTCAAGTAGGAGATGATGAACAACATAACTTAATCATTCCTTCATACATTTATTTTATACCTAATCTATGCCCAGCATTATGTCAAGAGCAGTGTTTTAAATGTACTCCAATTTAATTTTTATTTTCCAAAACTCTTCAGAGTTTGTTATCTAGTTCTAGAGGGATAAGAAATTTCCATTATTCACATACATACACTTGTATGTGTGAAACAAGAAAAGACCATATTAAGAGGAATAAGGTAATTTTTTTTAAATGCTGAAGACTTTCTAATAGGCAAGTCATGTTGCCATATGTTATTTCATTTGATCTTCATGATAATCATCACTATTTTACTAGTGAAGAAACTGAGGCTTGTAAAAATGTCCATACTATGTCAAAGATTACACAATAAGTACATGTACCTGAAAAAGCTAGGAAACAGACCCAGGATCTAATCCAATATTCTCTCTAGTAGTGTGATGCTGACTCAGCACAAGAACAACCATCCTTCCCATTCTTTAAGACCTCTGAGGAAGAAGATGCCACTTCCTCTCTTGATCACTGAAACTCCCAGCTCCTAAGCAGAAATTGGGTCCTAGCATTCATTTTTGCTGAGCTGTTGGGTTTGGCTTGGTGATACCTCAGGGAGGGGGGCATCAGGCTAGGGAATGTGTCTGCTTTGCAGCTCTTGCCAGCCCTGGAGAGCTAGCATTTTCCAAAGGAATGCTGGGTTCTCAGAAACACTATTGATAATGAGGTTGCTCACTTTTTAAATACTGTAACCAGATATTCTAGGAAAACAGACCTGGTTCCAGGAGTGCAGCTGCAGTGTTTGGGTTTAAGGTTTGAGGTGGTTGTTTAAGATGAGCTTTCAGCTGGCCTGCTGACCTGCCACTGGGCTGAGACAAACCTGCACAATCAGGCCATTGTGTAGTGGAGAAATCTCTGGGCTCCTCTGAGCCTAATCCTGGCACATACTAAAGTGGACTTTCTTCTCCTGGGAACCTGGTGAGAATGAAGTGTGAGCATGTATGTGCATGGGTGAGTTTCAATCAGAGGAAAACAGGGCAGGGATTATATGGAATCCCCTCTAGCCTCTGTCAGACTTGGAGAACAATCAAATACATTTGGCCTAAAGAAGAAACTTTGAGGCCAATGGGAAACAGGTTGGCACAGAGCACTTTTCTAGCCTTGGCAAAGATGCAATTTTCCAGGAGGCTGAGTTTCACTTCCCTTCCACGTGCAGGGCAGGGGGCTCAGCAGAGTAATAACTGTAGACTCTCACACCACGGGCAGGCCCCTGGCGCTGCTTAGAGAGCCACAGTTCAGAGCCTAGTGAGTCACCAATAGGTCATCTGAGCCAAACTCCCTGCTTCTCAGACCATATTCTTTTCATCAAACCTCTCACATCCTGTATCTATTTTTTTTAATTGGATGAGAAAGGAAATGAATATTTATTGCATTTAATTATGTGCCAGGTGCTTCACCTATTTTATGATGGGAACAACAAAGTATAGCTAACATTTATGGAAAGCCTAGTAATTGCAGGCATGGATCTAAGTGTTGGCCGCACATTAACATATATTTAATTCTCACATAGTTCCAAGTGGTAGACTATGGAGACAGATGAAGAGACAGGGCCACTGAGGAGGACACCTGACTAGTAAGTAGAGGATCTGGGATTCCACCTGGTTGACTCCAAGGGCTTCCACTTAGTCTCAAGCCAGGCTCCAGCCTGAACACATGGTTCTCCATATTCAGCCTCTTTAAAAAAAAAAAAAAAATATATATATATATATATATATATATATATATATATATATATATATTATTGATTTCAGAGAGGAAGAGAGCAGAAGAGAGAGAGAAACATTGATGATGAGAGAAAATCATTGATCGGCTATCTCCTGAACATCCCCCACTTAGGGCCGAGCCCACAACCCAGGCATGTGCCCCTGATCAGAATTGAACCTGGACTCTTCAGTCTGTAGACCGACGCTCTAGCCACTGAACCAAACCAGCTAGGGTCATCCTCAGCCTCTTACTGTGGTCATGTTGGAAAGGTTACTTCCTCTTCTTCTTCCATTTAACCTCCCCTCCAAGGGGAAGAATCAAAGATGATCTTCTAGTTTAGGGCTTGTCTTAGAGTGCCTGAAGACCACCATCTCTTAGCATTACATTGTCAAGGATTTTAAAGTCCTATTGATGCCTAAAAGTTAACCAACCCTAATGAACCAATAGGTACCTGGAAATGACAACATTATATCTCTGAAAATTAAGTTATATTCAACAGTTCTATTTGGTCTATTTGGTCTATTTCTACTTTTAATTGTTGCTTGAAATTCTATAGGACTTAATTTTATGTCATTTTTTTCAGGACCTAGGAATGTGAACTGGTAAAACATGTATCTAGTCATTGAGATAATAATGGTTTGGAGCTCAGGCAGTACGACCCAGTGGTTGAGTGTCAAACCTATGAACCAGGAGATCAACTCTGGATTCCCCATCAGGGCACATGCCTGGGTTGCAGGCTTCATTCCCAGTAGGGGACATGCAGAAAGCATCCAATCAATGATTCTGTCTCATCATTGATGTTTCTATCTCTCTCTCCCTCTCCCTTCCTCTCTGATATCAATAAAAATATCTTTAAAAAATAATAATGATGGGTTGGAGTTAAAGAAGAAATGATATTTTCAAAATGCAAACTTGAACATGGTAACTTCTAGCTTGCAATGTACCTGGGTTTGTTTGTTTTTTAACCTTTTAAGATTTTATTTCTAACTCACTTTCTTGTCATCCCTACTGCATTCTGCAGCTTCACCCTGGAGACTCCACAGAATCTCAGTGGCACATGGCCTTCTGGGTGATTACACACATGGTTCACTGAATATACTCCCTTCAAAATCACACCCAATCCCGTCTACCTAGCTAATTCCTGCTAGACTTTCAAACTCCATAATCTCCACAATCCTGTCCCCACAGAGTGTCTTGGAGGGAGGTCATGTACACTTCAGGAGGATGCCATTATATCCTACTACCTATATCACAGCATCCATTACCTCTGACTGTTATTGCTGAATCCTCTTGGCACAGTGAATTCCTTGAGCAAAGACTATCTCTTTTACTCTATATCCCTGGAGTGTGACATCATTCCTGGTATAGCAGATGGTCAAAATACTTAATCAGTGAATGATTCACATTTATAAACCCACTGCTTCAGGGTTTTAAAAGGGCCAAGGTATATTAGACTTGGCAACCTATGTCAAATATAACTTTTAGAATGATACAAAGGAAAAGCTGCATTGAACTAATTAGGATGCATATCTTAAGGCTATCCTTTCCTTTTGTTTTAGTTTTTATATTAAAACATATTTTTATTGGTTTGATGCTTCAGAGCACCACAGTACAATGATCAGCACCATAAGGAATGGAACTAATGTTAAGCATTCAGAAAGCAGAAATTAAGACTGTCTTCATGCATATGGAGTGTCCATTGGCCACAGAATGAAAACATTGAGCCAGTATATAAAGAGAATTTATCACTATTTATATAGATACTAGAGGCCCGGTTGGTGCACGAAAATTTGTGCACTAGGGGGGGTCTTTCAGTCCAGCCTGTGCCCTCTCGCAGTCTGGAAACCCTCAGGAGATGTCCACCTGCTGGCTTAGGCCCGCTCCCCTGGCAATCGGGCCAAAGCTGGCAGTCAGATATCCCTCTGGCAGCCCGGGAGCCCTCGGGGGATGTCCACTTGCCAGTGGGGGGGCAGGCCTAAGCTGCAGTCGGACATCCTTAGCACTGCTGAGGAGGCAGGAGAGGCTCCCACCACAACTGTTGTACTGGCAGCCGGCAGCTTGGCTTGTGGTTGACCAGAGCTCTCCCTGTGGGAATGCACTGACCACCAGGGGCAGCTCCTACATTGAGCATCTGTCCCCTGGTGGTCAATGAGTGTCATAATGACCAGTTATTCCCAGTGGTTCTGCTATTAGGGTCAATTTACATATTACCTTTTTATTATATAGGATAAAAGCCTGGTGCATGGGTGGGGGCCAGCTGATTTGCCCTGAAGGGTGTCCGGATCATGGTGGGATTCCTGCTGGGGTGCCTGGCCAGCCTGGGTGAGGAGCTGAGGGCCATTTTCAGTCTGGCCAAGCCTCCCAGCAGCGACCCTCACCCTATAAGGGGTGAGGGTCTGATGGCTGTTTGCAGGTTGGCCACAGCTCCCAGCCACCCAAGCTCCCAGTGAGGCTGGCTGGAAGCAGGTATCTGGGGTTTATTTATCTTCTATAATTGAAACTTTGTTGCCTTGAGTAAAGGCCACAGCCTGCCTAGGCAGGCAGCTTCCTCCATCGCTGGGGCAATGAAGTGTCCTGTTTGTTCTAGCTCCATGGCTGCTGGCTGCCATCTTGGTTTGGTTAATTTGCATATAGCTGCTCTGATTGGCTGGTGGGCATGGCTTGGGATGTAATAGAGTGGCACCAACTTGCATATTACTCTTTTATTAGGTTAGATCAATAGATAGGTATACCATTAGTTTATTTTTTATATAATAATCCAGAGGAAAGTCTGAAACTTAGTTTTAACATTAAAAACAGTGATAATAATCAACAAACTCATGAATAGAGCCATGTTTGCATAATTCCTGATTATTACAGTCACATATTTGTTTGAATTGAGTTAACACAATTTATTACATTTATTACCCCCCTTCCAGAATGTGGATTTTGGTTTCAAAAGCTCCTGTTAACTTTTGGAGACTTCTCTTACCTACTTACTAGTAGCTCTGCACACGAATCCGTGCGCGAGTAGCTCACTGCCGCTTACTTCAACTGGCCACCCATCCACCACCGCTGGTAGCTCTCTGCTGCTCACAGCTTGCTGCCACTCCCTCCTGTAGCTCTCCGCCCACTGTCCTGCCCTCCTGTAGCTCTCCACCACTTGTAGATTGGTCGTGTTGTTACTACGTAATGGATAATTAGCATATTCCTCTCTTATTATATAAGGTTATTTTTGTTTCTTTGATTCCCTACTGACTGTTCTCTGTTTTACCCTTTCATGTATAGAGTTAGTGCATCTATTGGGAAAAAGACCAAGAAAGGAATAGTCCAGGGAGGAAAAGGACAGAAAGTTGTCACACAATTCTTTCTGGAAGCAGGAAATTAAAAGTAGAAAAGGATAGCGTGTGTGTGTGTGTGTGTGTGTGTGTGTGTGTAAGAGTGAAGAAAATCCAAAATCAAGAAGCCCAGACTCCACCTCCTTCTGCCTATCTGGCCTTGAAAATTCTGTCTCAAGTATAGCTGGCATTCACTTCTTATATACTCAGCCTTGTGACCTTGGCTGGAATCCAGGTCTAAATTGCACTGATGATATCCAAATAGCTAATTTGGTGTTGGAAAGAATGGGGAAGGCAGGTAGGAATTGAGGAATGGGAAGGAAAAAAATACCCCAAACTGGAAAAGTTAAATTTCCTTCCAGGTGGCTCCCAAATCATCCAGCAGTTTGATTCAAGGCTTTGAAGTTGTGAGCCAACCATTCCAGATCTCTAATATTTACCCTGCAGTCTCCAAAAACAAAAGCTGACTGTGTTCCTTGAAATCAATCTCACCAGCATTTCAGGATGACAGATGGAAGAGGCTGGAAAAGAATTATTGGATGACCTGGAACTCCTCAAATCCTCAGTAAGTTTTTGTTTTGCTTTAGTGTCTCTCTCTCTCTCTCATTTCTCCCTCTCTCTCTCTCTCTCTCTCTCTCTCTCTCTCTCTCTCTATATATATATATATATATATATATATATATATATATATATATATCCTTTTTACATTTTTTTCACTTATTTTATTGTTGAGAGTTTTACAGATATCCCCCACTGCCCCTGCCCTGCCCTGTTTTTTCCCCTTTTTCATCTTCCACCCATCTCCCACCCACCTCTGGCCTTCACCTGTCTATTGTATGTGTCCATGGGCTATGAATCTATGCTTATAAGGTCTTTGGCTAATTTCTTCCCATCATCCTTCCCACCTTTCCTCTGAGATCTGTAAGTCTATTTCATGCTTCCATGTCTGTAGTCCTATCTTGATCATTGTTCCTTAGATTCCACATATAAGTAAGATCATGTGATATAAATACCAATCATAAAGAATATATGTGCCCCTATGTTCATATCAGCATTATTTACAATAGCTAAGATCTGGAAACAGCCCAAGTGCCAATCAGTAGATGAGTGGACAAAAAAGCTGTGATACATTTGCATAATGGAAAAAAAGATGGATCTCTTACCCCTTGAGACATCATGGAGATTACTATGCTAAGTGAAATAAGCCAGTCTGTATAATCTTTTAAACTTGCTCTAATTTCACCAATTCTTGCCTCCCCTCGAACCCAATCACTTTTTTGCACTATTTATCTGGTATGACAAAACTTACCCTTTAACAATAATAGCTAACTTAACTCTAGATTTATTTAGCCCAGTAGTAAAACTGCACTACATATACCCATTGACTAAGTAAATAATAATAATAATAATAATAATAATAATAATAATAATGCCAATTTTGTGTTGATGCATAATATCTATCTAGCTATCTAGCTATGGACTTATCCTTGGGAAAGGGAAAGAGGGTGGTGAGTATATAAAATTCTAAAACTAAAACATACTTAAAAGAAAAAGACTATCATAACCTGGCCTTGATGGATGCTTATTACTTACCTTTCTTCTTTGCTTACCTTTGTCCTTTCAAACTCTACTTATCTTTTAAGATACTCTGTCACCACAGTCACCTAATAAATATATGATGAGAACCTAGCATGTGCCAGGCACTGTTCCAGGTTTGAATTAAACAAAGTTCTTGCCCAGTTGGAGCTCATGTTTCAGTGGAGGAGATAGACAATAAACAAACAAGTAAATAAATGGTATAGTAGTGATCTATGGTATGAATAAAATAAAGCAGAATGAGCAGGATAGAGAAGAGGGAGCAGGGGTACTATTTGTTGTGTGGGCAGAGACATGAAAAGAATGAAGGGACAAAGAAGAAACTGTGTTGGAGAAGGACATCCCAGGAGAGAAAGCAGCCAGAGCAAGGACCTGTGGTAGGAGAAGAAATGGCAACTAAGCAGTTTGGTTGGGCCATGGGAGAGAGGGGTAGAAAACGGGGGAGAGAGAGAGAGAGAGAGAACAAGGAGCTGGATCACAGAGAACTTTGGAGGCCCTTTGATTTTATGGGAGCCCTTGGAGAGTTTTAAGCACATACTGGTAAGTGACATACTCTGACTCCTGTCAGACTTTAAGCTTCAAGATTGACAATTGACTTTTTAAGGAGAAGTGAAGCAGTGAGACAAGAGTTTGTTTTCATCCATCAAGGAGATAATGGTGGCTTGGACCAAAGTGATGTCGGTAGAGGTTGAATTCTGGATGTTTTGAAGGTAGAGCCAACTACTGATTGATTGGACGTGAAGAATTAGAGAAAATGAGATGTCAGAGATGACACTTCAATTTTTGGCTTGAACAAGTAGAAAGAGAGATTCAATCTTTCTTTGTGCTTTCATGTACTTTTGTTAATATCTATATTATAAAACTCTAGTAATAAATGTGTACATCTCTCTCACTAGATGCACCTCTCAGCTCATCTCTTAACTTTTATGTCTTCATATGCTGAAATGCTAATGAAAGTTGTGGAATCTTGTTAATGAGGAGAAAAACATAAATTTCTAAAAACATTTGCATTTCATTTCTCCTTAAGTTCAGCCATAAGTCAAGTGGTTCAAGGTTCTAAGATTTAAAAAACCATACACTAGATTTATTTATTTATTTAATAAATTAATATTGAGCACCTGAGACTCGGAAGACATTGAGATGTGATTATGACTAAATATAGCCAGTATCCTTTCTCAGGAAGACCACATCTGATATGTAAAATAGATGAGATGCTAATAAGCAAATAAAATCCTATATAATAAAGATGTAATATGCAAATGGTCATTACGCCATGAAGCATAACAACTGACCGTGTAATGACAGGATCACAGATCAGCACGAGGGTGGGACAGCGAGCTACAAGCTACAGGAGGGTGGCCAAGAGCTATAGGAGGGGGCAGGGTAGCAAACTATGAGGCAGGGCAGGGGATGGAGGAAGCTACAAGAGGGCAGGGCAGTGGGCAGAGAGCTACAGAAGGGCAGCAGTGAGCTACTGGCTACAAGCAGGCAGCAGAGAGCTACAGGAGGAGGCAGGGCAGCAAGCTATGAGCGGGGAGGGAGAGAGGAGTGGGGAGAGCTAGGGTAGGGCAGGTCAGTGGGCAGAGAGCTACTGTAAGGTGGCAGCAAGCTACTGGTGCACAGATTTGTGCATAGGGCTACTATTAAGTAAATAAGTATATATATGGCTAATATGCAAAGTGTCCCTATGGGAGTTCAACCAGGAGACTAGGAGTTCTATTGCTTGCTATGATGTGCAGTGACCAGCAGGGGGTGGCACAGAATAAAGGAAGGCCCCAGTCAGAATCTGGGAGGCCCTGGCCAGCAGCTGGAAGGCCCTGATCGGCTCAGATCACCAGCCAGATCTAGGGACCCTACCTATGCAGGAATTTCATGCACTGGCCCTCTAGTAACTTATAAAAGGAGATATGGGGCAGGGGGGAGAAGCAGGGTGCCATAATTTACTATTGTGGTATGTAGTGTAACAAGGCCTAATGTGGAAACAGAATCCATCCAGATATTATAAACAGAGGATTTAATACAAAGAGTTGGTTGTACATATGATGGGAAGAAGAGAGGGGAATAAGAGCAGTCAAAGATTAGCAACACAGAAAGTCCCATGCCATCTCCAGGATTGTTTGGGGGAATGGGACAAAGTGAGATTACCAGAGCCCAGAAGCTGGGACTATCTGAAAGCTAGATTCATAGAATGGGTGCTGATCTATGGAAATGAGGACTATAAGTGAGGGCCTATCTATTGAAGAAAACAAGTGAGATAAAGAGAAATATACCCTGAGTTCTCTCCTTCTCCCATTCTCAGTATTCTACCAGTGACTCCCATTGGCCAAATATGGCCAGAGTGAGTTTCCTCATCTGTAAAATAAAAGATTTACACTGGACTATCCCCAAAACTTGAAAGGCTCCTTTTGGATTCATCTCATCTACAATTATTTGCAAATGCCTTCAGAGAGCAACACAGCACCACTAGCTGTGGGTTATCTCTGGCACTGCTTCATGAAGTCGACTAAAGCCCCAGACCTCTTTGTAAATATGACCCAAGTTGTGGGGGGTGGGAGGGGAGGAGGCAGAAAGAAATCTATGTCTATGTACCATTTCTGCAGAGGAAGAAAACTCTTCTTGCTATCATTCAGCAAAGTATTATTCTCTCCTTTCTGTGCGTCTTTGTGTTTCACAAAGAAAAGACAATGGTTCTCTATGGTTTACTTAATTTTAGAAATACAGTTTGAGAATTTTCAAAAAATAACACCGTAATGAAAGCCTCAAAAGTAAATGAAATTTTAAAAATTATCTGTGCTTGCCCTGACCGGTTTGGCTTAGTGGATGGAGTGTTGGCCTGTGGACTGAAGGGTCCCAGGTTTGATTCCAGCCAAGGGAATGTACCTTGGTTGCAGGTACATCCCCAGTAGGGGGTGTACAGGAGGCAGCTAATCGATGTTTCACTCTCATCAATGTTTCTAATTCTATTTTTCTTCCTTCCTCTCTGTAAAAAATCAATAAAATATATTTTAAAAAATTATCTGTACTGCCTGGCCAGTGTGGCTCAGTGGTTGAGCATTGACCTATGAGCCCGGAGGTCACAGTTTGATTGCCGGTCAGGGCACATGTGTAGATTACGAGCTTGATCCTCAGTAGGGGTCATGCAGGAGGCAACTGCTCAATGATTCTCTCTCATCATTGATGTTTTATGTCCCTCTCCCTCTCTGAAATAAATAAAAATACATATATTTTTAAAATTACCTGTGCTATTTCTCATAACTTAACAGCAGACTTCTAAGGACTGTTCATTTATTAAATTATATATGGTACCTTTTGTCTGGGAAGGAAAATACATCAGTCCATTACCAGAAAGAAAACTTGACTATAAGCAGATTATGCATATTCATCAAGTCCAGAACATTTAACAAAATATGTTATTATATTTCCCCATAAATCTTGAATCTATCCATGGTTAAAATTGGGTCCAATTTGTGCCCAAATCTCCTATTGTCAACTCAAAACAGAACATAGAATCTGTTATAAAATCTCATTGTGACAAAAGAGGAGGCATATCATTTTGGAAAGAAAACAATAAAATACTTGATTTAAATAGTGTGAGGCTGTGGGAAGCAGTGAACAATGCAGAAACAGTCAGCAACTCTCCCACTCTGTCTCTGCTGGCTATGACACTGCATACAACTGTGTCCCTAACTGAAAGTCAAGGGCATCATGTTAACACACAATTCAGCAAAGGATTTGGGCAAAACAGACCTTGGGTAATGCTGCTGGATTCAAGGATAAAAGCAAAAGATCTAGAAAACACTGATATAAAGGCAATGACCCACATGGGACCTGAAATGTGACCTGTCTAAATTGAGATGGGGTATAAGCATAAAATATACACCAGGTTCTGAAGCTTCATACAACAAAAAAGTGAAAATATCCCATTAACATCTTTATATTAATTATGTGTTAAAATGACATTTTGAATGTGTTGGGTGTATAAAATGCTAACATAGTGTTTGACACATTGTAGCCCCAAGAAAGTCTTCCTTCTCTACTCTTAGCCCAGAACCTTACCTTTGGAGCTGAAAGTAGAGAAATGATATTCCAGCCTTGCTAAAAGATCTGCCCATGAGCCTTCTTCCCGGGACCTGGGGCTGTTTTCTTTGCCTTGAGGAAGTGCAGTACCCTATGATTTCAGTGTCTCAAGATAGATAGCTCTGGCCCCTGTAGAACAGCCAGCGTGATGACACAGAGGGCCTGTTTATAGAAGAGAGGGGTCGGACACTACTCAAGAACTTTGTTTAAAATTCTTTTTGTAACCACACGTTTCTCTGTTTGGGTTTGCTGCTGTCATTAAATAAATATCTGGAGAGTCTTCAGGGATCATTCCAGATATGTGTGACCAGGTTTTTAAGATAATGAACCACAGTTTTGAGTCAAACTTACTGGATTCCCAAGTCCAGCTCCCAGGAGGCATTAGAGATGGTCAAGAGGGATATAATTCTTTCCAACCCGATTAAGAAAAAGGAACCCTTGTCAAGTTACATGCAAGGTTCCAGTTCATCAGCACCTTGCAGAGATGCCTTATGAACAGTGCTTATGTCAGTGAGAACACACAGGGAAGAGAAGAACCAAGATGTTCTGATTTGTAAGAACAGAATTGAAAGGAGCAAGGAGATCTTGTTTACTTAAAGTTTGCTCAATTCTCAGCTTCATGGTTTGAGTGAACATGTGATAATTATTTATGACTAGCTGGAAACACATATTTGTTTTGTTTCAATGAAATAATTTGAAACGCTGAGGATGCAGGAGTATTTGGACATCTAAATTTGACTCTCAGCAAATCAAAACCACTTTCAATTAGGACATTCCCGAAATGAGATTCATAGATAAGGGAAATAGGAAAAAATATTTGGAGTAAAAGAAACCTTTTTTAAATTATGGACTTTATTTTGAGTGTAGTTTTAAATTTATTGAAAAATTGAACAGAAGTACAGAGTGTTCCCATATACTCTCTTCCTCTGACACACAGTTTTCCCTATTTTTTACATTTTTGCATTAGTATGGAACACTTGACAATATTAATCCATTATCATTAACTAAAATCCATGGTTTCATTAGAGTTCACTCTTTGTAATTTATAGTTTTATGGGTTTTGAAAAAATGCATACTGTCATGCATCCACCAATATAATAGCATACAGAATAGCTTTAAATTCCCTGATTTCACCTATCCATTCCTCACCTCTCACCCTACCCCCGAATAACTGATCTCTTTATTCTCTTTATAGTTTTGCCTTTTCCAGACTGTCAGGTAGTTGGAATCATAAAGTTTATAGCCTTTTCAGACTGGCTTCTTTCACTTAACAATATGCATTTAAGATTTCTCCAGGAGGACTCTTTAAAAACATCAAGAAAATAGTGAGTTTCAAGAGAAACAATGAGAACAAAGAATGAGAACAAATAAAAGGCAAATTTTAGCCTTAACTATTGCTTTTGGCTCCCAGTAGCTAAAAGTCGTAAAGGACACATTCACTCTGGAGGAGGCGATCTCAGGATAAAAGGAGTAATGCTGACATGAGGTGAAGGCCATGGGCACAATAAACACAGTAATGGGAGGATAGGGCTGGGGCAGGGGACCTTGAGTTTGTTTGCAAAGTCTAACTTAGTGATGTCTGATCTCTGAAATGAAATCAACTTTGGTCCATTTCCTCCCTAGTAGAGAATATAGCCCAATTTTCCAATGGAAGGGTAGGTATGATTTCTCCTGGGATCAGTAATGTGATACAACACCAGTTAAATCTATTATTCCATTATGTTGTTTTTCCTTGTCTAATTTAAGTCAGTTTCCAACTATTGCTTCAGAAGTATAGCTTGACCCTACAATGGGTCAAACTGATTATTTTTCTTCAGTTTTCCCTCCATTGCCATCCTTTTCTAAAACCACATATTCTAGCTCATTTCATTGAGACATCCTCACTATAACACAGAGATGTCTACCTTTAAAACAAACAAACAAACAAAAACCTCCAAACAATAACACTTTCTCAAGCAAAATTTAATTTGGTGTTTTTCATGTCAGAGAATATTGATCAGGCCAGTGTTGATAAGAACCCTGTGGTTGAGGCGATCTTTAGGCTAGGGGTTATTGCAGCCTGTGAGTAGAAAGAGCTATGGAATCAAATACTGGGTTTCTGTCCTACCACCACACAGATGTTCATCCTTGATGATGACAGTCCTCAGAAGAGGGTCATCAGGTGAACAATGACATCTCAATTATTGTTCTGGATTTCCAGGTTTACCCAGTGTGGGTTAAATAGAAGGTCCAGGAACCTCACCTGACTGGTACCACTGCTCGTGCTGCCATTCCCTACTGCAGCCTTTGATAGTCACTTTAGGAGAAAACCTCACACTCTGTGGTGGTCTTTGCTTAAGTGAGCCAGGGACACACACTCAGATCTTCTTTGAACAACATACTCAGGTAGCCATGGACTTAAGAGGGATAATAATTTTCATTCTCCAACCCTTGGGATAGTGTTACAATTGGAGGAAAAAGCAAACTAACACACTAAATGTGACCAGGAAAATAAAATATCCTCACAGTGTGAGAAAATATAATTTATCAGAATCACCTCAGGAGAATACTGAAAATATTTAGAAGGTATATTAAGCAACTAGGGGCAAGGAGATGGGGCATTTTTCCCCTCCAAGGGTTATATTTAAGAAATCCTAGGTAGCCCTAACTGGTTTGGCTCAGTGGATAGAGTGTCAGCCTGAGGACTGAAGGGTCCCAGGTTCGATTCCAGTCAAGGACATGTACCTTGGTTGTGGGCACCTCCCCAGGAGAGAATGTGCAGGAGGCAGCTGATTGATGTTTCTCTCTCATCCATGTTTCTAACTTTCTATCCCTATCCCTTCCTCTCTGTAAAAAATCAATAAAATATATATATTTTTTAAAAAAGAAATCCTAGGTATTTGCTAAGTAAGGAAGATGAGTTCACTTAACTTCTGTTTTTTTTTTATTACTAAGTATGCAAGTGTGGGGCCAGAGTGAAATTAATAAGGAAAATAAAAAAGAGACTGAGGGTCCCTATCTTGGGTCTCTCTTCTCAACCCCCACCTTCCCCATAACACTTGGTCATCTCTTTAACTATGAGCAAGTAGTTATTTGAAGAAGTGCCAAATTATTAGCTCACTAAGAATACCCAATCATTCATTTTCCTGAGATTCTTGGCCCTAAGTGAAGTCAAGGCCCCAGTTTAAGATGCAGCTCCCTGAAAAGTAATGCCCTCCAGTGCAGGTAGCAGGAACCTGAAGTCAATAGGTTTGCTCCCTCTAGTTGCCGTATTTAGAATTTTGCTTTTTCTTTCCTGCATATTCACCCATCTATACTCTGCCTCTTCAAATGCATGTCTTCCAGCAAGACTTATCTGGAATTAATTCTTCCCTTTTTTGTATACTCATAATTCCTTGTATATAGAAACAAAGAAAGTATTATCAGACTCTAGAACAAGGTACAATGTAATATATCTCACTAGAATGTATGTTTATGGTCATTAGCAATCTCTTCCTTCTTACATTTATATAGGCCTCATACCAGGCACCATGGGCCACACAGAGAAGGTGCTAAATAAATGTTTTTGTACTATCATTGCTGTTGATTCAGGAGCTATCTAGACTGCTTTTCATTCTCCAAACTCAACCTTTGAAAACAAAACCATGGTTCACTCCTCTATGATCCGCATCGGAGCTTAAGAAACCACTGTGTAATTTAAGGAGTTCCTGGGAGCCTTGCCCTAAAAAATGCCTACCAGTGAACCATAGAGTTGATGTCTAGTTAGGATTAATTTTTCTCTCCTGCTAACAGTCATCTTTAGGAACATCCCTACCCACTCTTAATCCAGTTGGTTTATATGTGACTAAATCTATACCCCAGACTTAGAAGCAGGCACATATCCCTGCCTGTGTTTCATTCCCTTGGACAGTGTTTACTTCTAAGATGGTCACAAGACTCAAGCCAGATCAATGAGATCCAACTGTAGGGTTTTTACTAAAACTTTTTGGAAAAGAGGGCTCTTCTTCCATGGTTCCTAAACTCTGAGATGTGAGTCTAGGACTTCCAACAGTCATTCTGTCACCTCATGGCTAGATCTCACCTAAAGGCAATTCCAATACTAAAAGGAGAAAAATGACATAGGGTTCTAGGTACAATTGACCTGAGAAAATAGAGGAAGCAATTTGTAACAGACTTATACTAAAAATATTGTTACTTCTTTCTCTGGAATTAGAATTTAAATAATTAGCCTCTATTTTTATTTGCTAAATATGTCAACCAAGTAGCAGGAAGCTTGGGTTTTGGTAATCGCTTCTGAAAATTCATGTACATCCTGTACTTCTCAGTTATGTGAAGCATTACTTGCTATTTTTACTTAAACTAGTTTGAGCCAGTTTCTGCCAATTTGAAACATAAAAGTTCCTCCCTAATATAGAAGTTTTGCCATCTTAATCACCAACAGGTATCCTCTTCAAAGAGAAAATAGTTTTAGGAAAGAGTCATAGGCCAGAGAAGTTAACAGCAGGACAAAGAATCTTTGCCAGATGTTTGGGCCATTAAAGTACCCAAACTGAACCTTATGCCCGTGGGAGTGGAAAATAAGCCAGTGACAAGGCCATATGGACTAGGATGGAAATAATAGATTTCATGGGCTAGTATCAAAAGACGGTCACCATCACCAGTGCAGCCAGCTCCATGTATTCCTGATTTTCTTCCAAAAACAGCTCACCTCTACAAACTGAACCCTTACCTTAATTTCTGGGCTATTTACAGGGAACAAGAGCAGATTCAAATCTCTAATACAAGCCCCAAGTGATGGAAAGAAGCCAAGATGTTCTTGCACTTTGAAGGGGTAGAGAGAGAAAAGGGAGGGGAGAAAGAAGAAAGATTTGTTTCAAAACAACCTCTGTCACTTGCCACCCCCACCTTGGGGAAGAACAACCCCAGGGCAGTCTGGGTGGGAGAGCAAACAGAAAAGTGTCTCTCTGGCACCTGGAAGCAAGCAATCTGATCCAAGAGCCCCAGAAACAGAGCTTGAGGACAAAGCTTTGTGGGAGTGGGGAGGGCAATGAGTTGTGCAAATTCCAAAGCCCTCCCTGCCCTGCCCTGTCTTCAGGCGCCAGCATGTCATGTCACTGCAAACAAACAGTATGGGGAAGTCTGCCAGGAGAAATAACAAGGGTGTTTGTAAGTTTAAGAGGTTTCTACCAATCATGTCGGACAAGGCCATGGGTGATCTTCCTCCTTCTTACTTGGATTTCTGATGCTAGGGTGCTGGGCCTGGTAGTCATTTAAATTCACTTGACAATCATTTTTCTAACTGTCTTACAAAAACTTTTGAAAAAATAAGTCAAAGCGAATATCATCCCTGTTTGGGAGTAAAGGAAACTGAGAGGTGGATCCCCTTAAATCACACATCTGCATCTCTGTCTTCATTTCCAAGGCAGGACCTTCCCTCTGCAGAAATCAACATGTCGGCTTACAGATCAACACTGGGAAACCTTCTTTGTAACAATGGATTACAAGTAACTACAACAGAACCACATTTGTATAAATGCTTTCAAAAATTGAGGGTTGCGCTGATTGGGTAATACCAAACCCCACAGTCCATAAGGAGGGCACTTTTGTTGATAAAGCATTTCATTCAAATTTGGCCAAGTTCAGGAAATGTTGCTATTTATTATTGATTTTGGCATTCTGCATGGCCTGTACTTGTGTGGTCCTTTGAATTCTCCTTTAAAACACTTGTAACATCTTACTGGTTCCCTCATTAATTATTAAATGACATAAACTCTTTGACATGTGGTCATTTTATAATGTCTAAGAATTGCAGCTTTACCCTTTAACAAGGGCTTGGCTAACGGAAGAGCACAAGACACCGTGCATCTCAGTGTTCCCAGATCCTCACCATTAAGACAGATTTGCCTCATACTTATAAAAAAGAAAGAAAAAGAAAGAAAGAAAGAAAGAAAGAAAGAAAGAAAGAAAGAAAGAAAGAAAGAAGAAAGAAAGCAAGCTTTGCTTCTGCATCATTCAATAGTTATTTCCTATGCCTGTCTTCTGAAAGTTAGCCCCGATTCCTAGTGCTCTCATTCTTCCCGCATTTCCCTCCTGCCAAATCTATCAAGCAACCAACATCCCTTCCCTGATCAAATTAATTTTCTGTAAAAGCTGATACCCATTTCTATTCAAGTGTAATTGAAAGATAAGTATTAATGTG
Source organism: Murina feae (assembly GCA_004026665.1). NCBI lineage: Eukaryota > Metazoa > Chordata > Mammalia > Chiroptera > Vespertilionidae > Murina > Murina feae. Next base: position 89,287 of record PVJC01000670.1, on the reverse strand, counting down.
TGCCCCGCCCTACAGAGAGCTTTTCTAGCATGTTGCCAGGGAACAAAGCCTTAAGCCTAAGAAAAAATCTCTAATGGTGGAGATATCCAGGAGAAGATTTCAGACCATTTTGTGCAAAAAAATAAATAAAGGCTTTTTAGAGGCCCTGATATTTGACTTTGTCATTTTGTCCAAGCTCTTTTCTACTCCACTCCAAAAATTTATTTTTTAAAGTAATAACCCATCAAATACAGTTAGTTGGCTGTTTACCTATGGAGCAACTCTGGGTTCTGGAGAATAACTTCAGAATAAGGCCCTTGCTGCTAGAAGAATGTTATTTAAGGTATAACACACTCTCTTAAATGACCAAATAGCGGACACACAGAATACACACATTGAAGTCACAAAGTGAAAAAACAACTGGCTATTATGTGACTGACAATGGCCAGTGCACTGGGTATAAATGTGGAGAATAGGTGGAAGGCAGCATCAACTTTCAGCTGCCACCTGCTCAGAGAGGAAAGATATTGGGATTTCAGAAGACTATGTTGACTTTCCTACCCTGACTCATTGAGATCTGTAATCTTCAATGGCTACATTTGGCTTTCTAAACCTGAGCACATGGAGGACAAGACAAGTAGCATTTTCTGAGAATAGGTATAATGTGGCGGCTTGATCAAATCAACAGACAAAGTTGGTCCAGATATTTCTCCTGATGCTATTTCTTGTCAATATATAACCTACCCATTCTCTGTGATTCACAGTTAAATTGCCAAGACAAACTTTGGGATTGAGACTGGAAACCTACAGAATGCAGTGGCATTGTGGATCAGCTCACCTCCCCACCAAGTTTAAGTGGGAGAAATGTGTATAAGAAGATATCCAGGGGGCTCAGACAACATCCAGCCTGTGTGTATCCAATCAGAGGTCTTAGATATGATGAGTTGAATCCAATGAGAACTCAGTTACCAGCAGTTACCAAACCTATCAAGCTCCATTTCTCCATTTATTCCCATTATCTTCCTGCTGCCGGCCCTCCCATGGGTCTTGTGTAGAGCAGTCAGGCCACAGGAAAGAGCCCAAAATTCCTTCATCTGAAGCTCTGCCTGAGAAATAAGTGCTACAAACGATCTGCCTCTCAGAACTTATCAAGCAGTCTTCAAAAAGAATTGATGATTAAATGGCACTCATGTGATTAGAACTTCAGCCCTTGACTCCTTCTGCCCTCACATCCTCAACTTCCAAATATGGGCAGAGTTCATTTCCACTTCTGGAACACATGTGATTGTACAGTCATCTTTAAAGTTCCCTACTTGAAGGCGATTTAGTCTAATGCCATGCTCTGAGCAATAGAAAAACCAGCAGTTGCTTGATTGAACTGTTGTCAGAAGCACAACTAGAACACCAAGCTGAAGGCATTAAGAAACTTATTCATTTGGAACTCTGTCTCTAGTTCCTATCCTATTTTCCTCACTTTCAAATGAAGTAATTTATAATTTCAATTAAATTGAAGCTTTTAAAAACAATATGTAACACCTATTACACATTTGTCAAGTGCTTTATAAAGATCATCATAACTAACTCTTGAAGCTTAAGCTCAGAGAAGTTCAAGAATTTTCCCATAAACATACAGGTCTCTGTTTGAACAGTGCCCCCATACATTCCCCAAACTGTTTACGTGAGGTGTCCACCCTGCTAGCAGATCTAATGCCCTGGTTCTGTTCTGGCTTAATATCTTAACATAAAACCCAGGGTCCATAACATTCAAAACAACCAAAGGCTTGACCAAACACTAGAAGTCAGTCCTGCAGTCGCCAGTGTGGGTGCAGTGACCCAACACTGACTGCTGAGGGGGCTGCGGATCAGGCCCGGAGAGAGATCTGCAGAGAGAAGCAGGGTCTGATCCACAGCTATTGATCAGCCATTGCCTCTCTCTTTCTCTCTGGGCCGCCTTGGGGGCTGCTGATCAGCCCTGCCTCTCTGATCATGCCTGGAGATGCTGGCTGGCATAGAAACTGATCAATCAGAACCAAATCTGGTGAACTGTGAAGGCAAAACCTAAGGTGGGGGTTGAGGAAGGGTTTCAAAGGCAATAGCTGTTTGATGTAAGGTATAAGAAAGTGGTTCAATTTTTTAATGACTGGTTTGGTAGTATAGTGCATATGGCTGGCTATCAGTCCAGATATAGGGATTATGTGTTTTTGTCTGCCAAGAGCATCTCTTCCTACTGGAAAAGGCTTTCTTCCCCTCCTCCCCCCAATTTAAGCAATCTTATCTTATATAATCTATCTATACTAATAAAAGGGTAGTTAGACCGGGTCGACTGGCCATCTTCTGGACGTCTGACTTCCAGACAAAGCCATGGGAGTAGGAGCCAAGCCAGAGGCAGTTAGGGGCAATCAGGCTGGCAGGAGAGGGAAGTTGGGGGCAAGATCAGGCCAGCAGGGAAGGGCAGTTAGGGATGATCAGGCAGACAGGTGCAGTTAGGGGCAATCAGGCAGGCAGGCAGGTGAGCGGTTAGGAGCCAGTGGGCCCAGATTGGGAGAGGGATGTCTGATTGGACAGGGTGCAGGCTGGGCTGAGGGAAGCACAACCCCCAATGCACAAATTTTGTGCACTGGCCCATTAATCTCTTAATAAGATTAAAAACAACTCTAGAGTGTCCACACAGAAACTCCTTCATATTCCTCCAACTCCAAAAAAAAAAAAAAATTGCTAACAAGGAGTCAGCAATTCAGTGACAAGGTAGGTGGCATTATATGAATAAAAACAAATAAGACTCCTGCCCAAAGGGCATTTTTACTCCACCAGCTCCAATGCCTCTATATTCGCTTCCTTTCAAATTCCACCCATTTCATAGAATGTTTATCCTGCCTAAGTCCCACTGGTTCTGAGTCTTATTTCACAAACAGCCTGAAACAGTGGGTGTCTAGTTATTATTTTTGTTACTTCCTGTATCTAAGCACTTTGATAAATGTTTTCACATACATTAACTCATTTAATGCGTTAGTGTAAATATTTGAAATATGATTCTCATTCTACTGATATGAAAACTGAATCCAGCAGAGATTGAACCTTGTACATTTTATGTCTGATCAAAACCACTAATCAAGATGCAAAAGGCAATGAAAAATCTGGCTTCTTTTCTACCAGAGCTAAGGGTTGAAAACATGTATGTCTTTCTTGGTCAATTACCAACCTACTTGACTTGAGTACCTTTATGGTTATTGAAGAAGGATTCTACATTATTGTGGTTCCCCAAGCAGGTTGCACAGCGTTTCTATCTCTCTCTAACGAGCTGATGTTACCCGGCTGGGTGACGCTTTGTGGTACGTGATAGGGCTGTATCACATATCTTTTATGCATCTATTATTTCACTACATAAGTCTTAGGCTAAAAGGAATTGTAGGGGTCATTTAATAAAATAGTAACGCACATTGAATCTTTGCAGCTTTATAATACATCATCATTTCTAAGCATTTTTACTTGCATTAATTAATTGGATCCTCACTATTCAAAAATTGTTCCTATTTTGAAGAGTTTTGTAAGAAGTCAATGAGAAAGTGCACAGAACCTAGCACAATGCCTGGTACATAATATATGCTTGATAAATATCACCTATTATTACTTTTAACTCTCTGAAATTGGTATGCAATGTGGTACATTTCCTATCACACTCTCAGAAAGCAGAATCAACTAGTACTAAAGCTGCCCAGCTGGTTGATAGATCATGACAGATGTCCTAACTCCATGTCTAAGGTTTCATCCTATACACCTTTACAGGAACAATTTTTTTAGTATGGAAAATATGATTACATTCTCCTTTACTCTATGTAAATTTCCCTTCATTTACTTACTTCATTTGTGGTTAAAAAGTGAGTGGTTTAATGAGAAATGGTTACGGGAAAAGATAAAGTCCTGTCCTAAAATAAGGGACTGTGAGATCAGCTAAGTCTTCTACAATATTTATGTCAAGTGATTTGCCAGGCTTTGTTTAAACATTTTCAAAGATGAGAAATATACTGTCTCATTTCAGACAGTTCTTGATGATAAATTCCTTAAAACTGAACAAAAAACATGCGAGGGTCTAGAAGGCAGATTTTTATTTTAAGTCACTTAGCTTGAGCTGTTGCCCAGGGCTTCTAGTTTGCCAAAGTCCCTGTGATGATCACAATGGTGACATTGGTTCAAATGACACCTTTCTTCTACTTGGGATATCATTAGAGCAAAACTCCCTTAAGGGAGCTAGGACTTGGTGCCCAGCTCAGAGAACACTAAAACCACCCAGTCAGGCAGCAAGGCTAGAAAAGAGTGACAAGGAGAAGTGATTGCAATTTCAAAGAATCCACAAAGCATCTGCATTAAAGAGCCAGGATTCTGTCGCCAGGAGAAACATTAGCTTATTTGCGAGGAACAAATAATGTGGCACCTAGGTCATAGTTAAGGCCTTCTCAGGTCTGCTTTATTCTGCATGTTGGAAACTGCCCCTGATCTTGGCCACTGGCCCACAAGAGAATGCATTGAAAGGAAGCATGAGGCAGAGCAATGAGTCAGATGACCTTGTGCAGCTCTTCTACCCAGAGGATTCCTTGTGGGTACTATTCTCCCCCTCCTCAACAAATAGACATTGATGGCCATGCATGGGTGGGGTTCTAAGTACTTTATGGGTACACTAGAGGACCAGTACACAAAATTTGTGCACAGAGGGGGGGGTCCCTCAGCCCAGCCTGCACCCTCTTGCAATCCAGGACCCCTCGGGAGATGTCCGACTGCCAGCAGTCAGACATCCCTTTTGCAATCTGGAATTGCTGGATCCTAACCGCTGGCCTGCCTGCCTGTCTGATTGCCCCTAACCACTCTGCATGCCTGCCTGCCACATCACCCATAAACATCTGCCTGCCTGCCTGATTGCCCCTAACCACCTATGCCTCAGCCCTTGCCAGGGTAGCTTTGTCTGGAAGGACATCTAAAAGGTCGTTTGGCTGTCCAGTCTAATTAGCATATTATGCTTTTATTATTATAATAGAAGATTCTGAAGTCAGAGAACCTGATTTTATAGTCCCAGCCTTGTGAGCTTAGAGAAGTCACTGAGTTTTGATGGACATTGTGTTCTCATTGACCTAAGTCAGAGTCTAAAGTTAGAGGGATAGTTGAAATCAGCAAGCTTGGCATTATATAGAGTTCCATGTCTAAAGCCAGCCTTCCTTCCACTCAATCCCTTTCCAGTCAGGGGAAGTTTCTGATAAATGAGTTAGAGGGACTGGGTTGGATAAAAGAAAATTCTTTACTGGACAAAGCTAGTTTGAACTGTTACTTTTAGTGATTACTAAAATGGCAGCCATGCTCATTTCACATAATTCTCCAAAGTTTCTGTGAAGTAGGTAGCAGTTGCAATCACAGAGGTGAGAAAACGAATTTTAGAGGAGGGGTGAAGTCACTAGCTGGTAAGTATGAAACCAAAATTATAATCTAATCCATGTGACATCAGAGCTCAGTTGCTTATTCTTTATAGTATACTGTGTCATGTTGAAAAACATATGTATATGTATTTGTACATATCCATAAAATCCCAGAGAAACAATACTGTGTGTATATATACATATATTCCTGCTCAGCAACTACTTGCTTTGTGAAATGAAGGCCCCTACTTACAACTTAAGACTGTTGCAACTCATGCATTCTGGAACTATGAAAGGGAGAGAATCTGAGGCTGTGAGGCCAAGGTGACCTTTCAGTAATAAATAATAAGCACGAGGCCTTCATGTTCTCAAAAATTCTATTTTAGGCCAATTTTGGTACTTAGAATATTCTAGCACAGTGTGTTTCACAGTAGCATATTTTAATTTTAAACTTACAAATACTTTTAAAATGTCCTGTGAATGAACCACCCCGACAACACTTGCTGACATTTTTAAAAAATAAAAATAATGCACGTGTATGGTTCAAACATATGAACATTATAATAAAAAGTAGAAAATGAAAAGTGAAAGCCTTTCCCCATCCCTGTGCAACCTTTAGACCCTCTCCACAAAGACAATGACCATTAACCAATATTTAAATTTATTTTATACAAAGGGGTTCATACTTTTTACACTTTAGCCAGGTCTTCCTTTTTTATTAGCGTTTATCTTACAGTCCTAACCCCACTGCAGCACATCTGGGTTGACTGGGATGGTTTTAATGAGTTTAATATGAATAAAATAGTGATAATCACAACTGACATTTATTAAGCATGTATTATGTGCCACTCACTGTTCTAAGCACTTTCTATATATTTATTCATTTAATTTTCTTCAAAGCCACATAAAGTATTTTGCTGGATATTTCCATTTCCCCTTCCTCTTGCCCCAATCCATTTCACACTCTGATGTCTGCACTGGGAGATTATCTGGAGGGGGATCATCAACAACAACTTTGTCTTTGGTTTTCTTTTAGGTTCAGTCAGTGAGAGGCTTAAGAAGAGATAAGTGGAAGGATGAAGAGAGAGGTCTAGTATTTGGTTCCTCCTTATGGTCACCTATGGTTGCTCTATCCTTGGAGTGCAGGCCACCGCTCCAGTCCAGTGGCCCTCTTCATCCAGCTCCCTTTACGTATTTCAGAGACTGAACCTTCTTCTTATTAATTAAGGGCCAATGAGTGCTAATAGCTTTCCACTTTTGCCAACTCTATATTGTCCCTTATGGCTTCCTATACCCTCTCCATACCATGTAACTTGTCCGTTTTTTTAAACTCTCCTTAAACTACTCAATTTGAGTGTGCAGTTTCTTTCCTGCTGGGACCTAATACAAATACATGCTTTTGTCCCCATTATACCATTGAGAAAACTCAGGCAAAAGAAAATAAGTATACAGACAGTAGGTGCTAGAACAAGGATTTGACCCGTGAATTGGATTCCTAGAAACTGCTCTCTCTATCTCTACAGAGTAACTCTTCAAAGGGACATACCTGACTGTATATTCCCATGACACTCCAGCATTTTTCAGTGTTTTACTAATATGAATAATGTTTCTGTGAATGTCCTTAAATGTTCATCTTGTTAAACATAGAATTATAACAGGGTCCAACTTAGCAATGACAAGCTAAAGAGTGTGTTCAATTTTTAATCTGAGACCGCTATTGTCAAATTGCTGCACTACTTAACCAAATTAAATACACTTATACACTATAACCTAGTAATCCTACCTTGATATAAATATAGATGTAGATGTAGACACAGATATATATATATATATATATATATATATATATATATATATATATAGAGAGAGAGAGAGAGAGAGAGAGAGAGAGAGAGAGAGAGAGAGAGCAAATAAATTCTCATACATGTCCATCTAGGGATGTATACAAGAATGTTCTTTGTGGGGGTTTTTGCCCCCAGAAGTGAGGAGTTTGAAGCAACTGAAAGTCCATAACTGGGATAATTGGTACCATGGGATTCTGTGCAGCAGTTAGAAACAACAGTTTAAATGTATCCATAATAATACTGCAGCAAATATAATGCTGAATGAAAAAAGTAAGATGTATGCTACAACATCATTTTTGTAAATTAAAATTACATCCACAAAAAATGATATTACACATTTTGTAAGAATACATTTAAAATGTACCCATTAAAAAGAAGTGATTGTCTATGGGGAGTTATATGTGGGATAGAGGAATGAATGAATGAAGATGGGGTGTGGTAGGAAGTAGAGAAAGATATTGTCAAATTTCCTTCCAGAAAGGAAATTCCATTTACATTCACACCCACAATGTAAGAGAGTGACCATTTTTCCATACCGTTTCCAGTAGTGGGTGTTATTGAAGTTTAAAATAAGATATCACAAGCTGATGGCTATTATCAACTTAAATTTTTTCCAGTCTGATGATTTAGATTGCATTTTTCCATTATGACTGGACTTCAACTATTTTTATGTCTTTTCCTGTAACTTGGGATACTGCTAGAAATGTTCCTTGCTTTTAAGGGGTTGGCAGATCCACCATAGCAGAATCTTAGATCAACAGGTCTTCTGCCATCCACAGTTACAGGAATGTCACATGACCATTGGCCATACAACCAAGACTTAAAATGAATGTGGGTTCCATGGTCATAGTTAAACTTTCTCCTCAGTTCTGAAGTCACCAACTAATAACCTTTCCAAACCAGGAGTCCGTCTGTGCTTCGTTGGTACCCTAGCTGCATGTTCAGAACATTTTAAATTGACTCACACTTAATGCATCAAAAAGCACTTCTCTCTCTCTCTCTCTCTCTCTCTCTCTCTCTCTCTCTCTCTCTCTCTCTCCTCTCCTCTCCTCTCCTCTCCCCTCTCCCCTACCCCCCACTAGGTAATTTAATGTTGTAAGGATGTTTCCATGAGCCCTTTTTGTTTAGCTGGGCTTTTTTAAAACCTTTCCCTCCACCACCACTCCTTTTTTTTTCCTTCTCTTTTCTTGGAAGGAGATGATTTTTTTGCCAAGACTAAATGAAAATCTGGCTCCAAGTTCAACTCAAAATTTACTAGCTGATAAATTGGAAGTAGGGAGTGGGTTGTGAAGGTGGAAGGGGGAAGAGAGTAGAGAGAATGAGAAAGGCTTTCACTTGGGGGCAAGTTCAAACTTGAAATTAGAAGCTATTAAAGTGTCTGATTTGTGCTGAGTCATATGGAGGTGGGAGTTAGGGAATGATGCTGGCTACCTGCCAGCCACATGCACTGCCCAGGTTGATGAACAAGCTCCAAAAGAACTACAACAGGATTATAATTTCACCAGCATTTAAAATATATCATTAGAAGCCACGTGCATGACATAGAGCAAGCTACCAGCCTTGGCCTGTTTTGTTCGTATATATGACTAATGCCTGATCATCTGTCTTTCTTTCTTGGACCCCAAACTCCCATTCAATTCTTTCCCTACCTTTATTCATTATGATCCTTCCTCCTATCCTTCCCTCCTTCCTCCAATTGAGTCTTTCTAGAAGCCTTCCATTCAACAAGGAGGGACAGGAGCAGGGGAGGTGGAGTCATGGTGAAGACTTCAAGTCTTGAAGAGTTCTAAAGGACAATCTTTCCTAAGATAATGATGATGATAATGATATTAGATCAACTAATATGAAAAACCATCTTCAAAGGTTGATTTATATCTATTTTTATAGATACGGAATCAAAGCCCAAAGAACTTAATCAACTTCTCCCAGTTTACAAAACTAGTAAGTGCAGAGTCTGGATTTGAACCCCAATGTTTCTGTGCCCTTAACCACTATAACCCCTGCCCTTCTTTCAAGCACCCTTATCTCAGGTCAGAAATATCTACTGACCATCCCCCAAAGGACACCTTCTCCCTCATGTTTCTGAGCTTTGGCACTTACTGTTTTCTTAAAAAGCTGAAGGGAAAAAGCGAGGCGGGAGGAGGGGTGGGGGGAGCAGAGAAGGGCAGCAGAGAGCAGGTCATTTCAGGTCTTGAGTTCCTTCCACGCTAATCCCTTGCTCAAAATCTACTTCAAAGATCATCCAAACATTCAGTCACAACTTTTTTCTCTCAATATTTTATTGTGAATATTTTATTGTGTAAAAATTTCACACATACAGGAAGTTGAAAGACTGATGCAGTGAACATCCTTGTATGTATCTACCATCTAGATTGTACATTTAAGCTTTTCCCTTCTTGTATCTCTTATTTATCCATCTCTTCATACCTTTATTCATCTACCTGATCCCTTTTATTTTTTTGGTGCCCTTCAAAGTGAGTTGCAGACATTAGAACTTTATATCTCTAAACTGTTATGTTTCCTTCGTTTTACTTTATACAAAACAAGAATCATACCTGACAATTATTGAGTGCTTACTCTGTCAGGCACTGTGCCAAGCACTTTCAATGCATTACATAATATGACTTTCATGGTAAGCCTATGAGTTGGGTGCAATTATCACCCTCATTTCACAGATGAGAAGAACTGAAGCACAGAGAACAATGACTACAGCTAACATTTATTTAGTGCTTTTTTTGGTGATGCACTATGCCAAGTGTTTTTCATGCATTATCTTATTTAATCTTTACAACAACCACCCTAAGGTAAATTTTATTACAGATGAAGAAATAAAGACTTGGAGACTAAGGTCCTGCAACCTAGTAAGCATTAAAATCTGGGTCTAAATTAAGAAAGTATGACTGCGTGCAGTCTCATTAGCTCACATTCATGTTGGCCCACTTCTTTTTGATATTATGTTTTAATTTTTTGCTTTCATTTATGTTTACTATCAGACCGTGTCATCTCATGGGCAAGAGTCATGTTTTAGTTCTCTTCGTCCAGATCCTCGGTCAGATACAACTTGACACTTCATAAATGTTTCCTGAATAGATTCATAAATAATGGATTAAATAACTGAAAGCTTTGTGTCTTAGAACCAGTGGAGTGAAACATTGCTAAGTTCATGACCATTGAACAATGGAGAGCTTGAACCTGATGTCAGTTACTGCTTCTTGGTCCCCTGAGGCTTTCTTTAATGGGCCTTGTAGCTCCTCACTTCATGCAGTTTTGGTGACCTGAAGGATGGGTGTGCAGCCTGGGGAATCTGAGCCCAGGCTGGAGTACACACTATTCCTGTTGGTTCATCAGCCATCTTTTATGTGACTCTAACATACCAGACATTAGGTATAAATGGCTGGAAGGACACATGGGTAAAACATGTAGGGACTCACTAAAATAGCTCCTACTCTAAACAGAGCCCAGGGAAGACAAGTTTATTTATCACCAGAATAAGAGGTATGATTGAGAACTTTATAGGAAAGAGATAAACCTACTTTTAAAAGACTTCCAAAGAAGAACAAATCATATTTCAATATGGGAAGGAGGTTCAGGGATGGTCAGGTCAAAAATTTTTATTTGAAATGGGCACAATTTTCAACAAAAAGAAATATGACAGAACTGAATAAGGATAAAAAAATACAGTCCCATGATGCTCCTATCACATGGGCATTGTTTTATGTTTAAAAAATTAAAACATAATACCAATGTTGAACTTCCTATTCAGTGTAAGTGTTATTAATTACTTCTATTGGAGCTATTGAGTAAAAATATCCAAGGGTGAGGAAACAGATAACAGTGAGGCCAAACTCAATCACCATGTTTATTACCAGGCAGAGCAGCATTGTGGGCATGCCTGAGAGAGAAAGAATCACTGACTCCAGATCCAGTGTCCTTGGCATTAAACCTCATTGATGGGATAAGAAGATCATGGTTTGGAAATGAATATGGCATATCACAGAAATAAACAATTCCTTTTTCCAAATCTGAGAACTTCACAGTGGACATGTTATTAATTGCCTCTACTGGGGTTATTGGGTAAAAAACATTCAAGAAATTTGAAAAGTTAATCAAGCCTGGATTTGGATAAAAAACTAGGCATTGAAATGAAGTTTACTTAAGAGCATCTTTTGATACAGCTTTGTGGTTATAAGCACAGTCTCTGGAACCAAACTGTCTGAGTTTATTTACGTCCCAGCTTACTACCTATTACTGGCTGTGTTACCTTGTGTACATAACTTAGGCTCTCTGTGTTTCAGTGTCCTTCTATGCATAATAATAATAATAATAAGCCTGGCTGGTGTGGCTCAATGGTTGAGCGATGACCTGTGAACCAGGAGGTCACAGTTCCATTCCTGATCAGGGCACATGCCCAAGTTGAGGCTCATTCCCCAGTGGGGAGCATGCAGGAGGCAGCTAATTAATGATTCTTCTCATCATTGATGTTTACATATCTCTCTCACTCTTCCTTCCTCTCTGAAATCAATAAAATACATATTTTTTAAAAGAAAAGAGTTGTACCAAAACATGCAATTATTGTTTGGATTAAATTATATTTTATATGTAACAAAGTTTAGAATATAATTGTTTGGTAAGAGTAGCTTAACTTGTCATTTACATCTCATTTTACAACTTTCTGTTAGGTGCCTTAAAGTTTTAAAAAATGGAGACCTGCTCACATGACTTCAAAGGATTGGAGTTTATTATAAAGAGATGTGGCTTGAAAGAAGTCCAGGAAACTCCACAGTTCCATGGCCAGGCCTCAGAGATCTGGAAAATCATTCTTCAGACTATTGCAGCCATACTGATCATATGACCAAACAGCATTGGTCTGCTTGTCTCCAAAGAATGAATTCTTTATTCCCTTTCCTCATGTTTTCTCCTTTTCATCTTTTCTTCCTTTTTTTCCAGAGAGTTGAGTATTCAGACCCCTCAGTCCATGGCCAATTCTCTGGCTTGTTTCTTACTTATTTACTTTTACCAACATTCCTTCATCCTATTCTTCTCTGCCCCCAACCCCTTAGGCAACCACACTCATTTTTGTTTAATGTATATCTCTTGTTTTGTATGCGTTCTTGTAAAATAGGTATTTTTTGAATGCACCTATTATTTTTATGAATTATACTTTGTTATATATCTCTTTTGTTTCTTATTTTTTCCACCCATCACTGTTTATAAGTTCATCCACATAATTAAATGTTTATCCTAACTGTTTATGTTCCCTGTTGCTTAGTTCTCCATGATATATACCTATCCTATTCAAACACATGATATATTGCCTATCTAATCTCCACTGATTGATTTTCAGATTGCCACCAACTTTCTGTCACTACAAACAGCACTATAATGAACATCTTTAAACACATCCCCTTGTAGGCCTTTAAACACATTCCCAAGGCCTGAGAAACCCTTGGGAAATATACGTAGTGTTCATTTTAATTTGACTAAGTTGTGTCAGATTGCTCTCCAGAAAGGCTGCTTCTGGCAACACTCCCCACAGCAGTGCATAAATTCATTCACACCGCTGACAATCTGCAGCTTTCTAATTTTGAATCCATGGCTTCTCAGTCATCCTCTTTTTTCCATAATTCTGTTTCTTCCTGTTACTGCTTCATTTTCATTCCCCATCTTGTCCTGCATGGCTGTTACTTGTCCTTAGTTCTGTCCAACCTCCTGCATACTTACTCCTCACGGTTTCCTACTCATGGCTGCTATTGCTTTCCGAAGCAATTGTGTCTCTTGGCATCCTTGTCTTTCTGATTTACTTTCAAATACACTCATTGTCCTTTAGTCATTATTCAGTTTGGCACACTTAGGTGAAGTAAATTCTTACCCTGGACCACTTCTTTTGACAAATAATGGCTCAGATGTTAATTCCCGGCCCAATAGATGCCTCTATGCTGAGGGTTGCATGGTATAAGCCTGTTAACATGTAGGGAACAGGACTCTTTCCATACGAGTCTATGAACACGATGGGCATTCAGATCCATAGATTGTCCAATATCCACATTGGTTTGATAGTTTATTTTATTTTATTTTAGTTTTATTGCTTAAAATATTACAGAATAGTACATATGTCTCCTTGCTCTTCCCCTGGCCTCCCCTAACCCCCAGTGTCTTGTGTCCATTGGTTATGCTTATATGCATGCATAAAAGTCCTTTGGTTGATCTCTTACCACGCCCCCTCCCACCCCAACCCTCCCCGGCCTTTCTGCTATAGTTTGACAATCTGTTTGATGCTGTTCTGCTTCTGTATCTATTTTTGTTCATCAGATTATAATGGTCTTTGTTATCCATAAATGATGAGATCATATGCTATTTTTCTTTCATTGACTGGTTTATTTCACTTAGCATAGTGCCCTATTAAATTAACCAAAATTTACCAATTTTGATGTGGGGAAATAGCTGCAGTTATTCAGGTAGAATATCAATCTCAAAATTATTTTTTAAGTGAGAAATAATCTACTAGTTCCCCTTTGCCTATCTTGGACCCCTCTTTTCCTTCTCCTTATATTTCCTTCTCCTTATATTTCCTTCTCTAATTCATATAATTGGTATTAGGAAAACCCTGTCTTAATCCAAAGGACAAGTTATTTCTATTGTCTAGAACATACTTCTTAAAACTGTCTTTTGATCAGACAAAAGCAACTCCATTCTTCAGAAGAATTAAATGTCATTTTTTCAGAAAAAAACTAAATGCCATCTTTATTCTGGGATAAATTTTCCTTCTGATGTCCCCTTCCATCGCATGAACCATGCTTTATTATAATTATTGTTTTGTGCTACAAGATATGAGCAACTTGAGAATATGGATTTCACCTGTCCTATTCACTGGTGTATTTCTTTTTACTATATGGGCATTTGGGTAACTTTGTTGAATGTTAGAGCAGTGACATCTCCAAGATACTGAAATTAAATCACAGTCCAACCTTAGCCAGTTTAGTTCAGTGGAGAGAGTGTCAGCCTGTGGACCAAAGGGTCTGGGCTTCGATTCCAGTTAAGGGCATGTACCTTGGTTGCAGGCTGTTCCCTGGCCCGGGCCCTGGTCAGGGCTTGGGCTTGGGCAGGAAGCAAGCAATCGATGTGTTTCTCTTACATTGATGTTTCTCTCTGTCTTACCCTCTCTCTTTCACTTAATAGAAAAATCAATAAAAAAATATCATAGGGTGAGGATCAACTATATATATATATATATATATATATATATATATATATATATATCACAGTTCAGTTACAAATCATAGATCCTGTATTATCTAAGCAAATGTTTTTATGTATGAAATTAAGTTTTCAACTTGTAAGGTTCTATAAATATATAGCAAGGGTATTAGATGAGTAAAGATCATTAGATAATTCTATGTCTATTAAGAGGAATTTAAATGCCAATTACTTGAGTAGGAGAATAAGTTAATACTCTGATCCTAACATAAATTCATAAAACAAAGATTATCAAAAGGGTGTGAAAGATGAAAATATGTTGGAATTGTCCTGTCTAGATACTTTGTTTTTCCTGGAAGAGAAATTAATGGAGAGAAATTAATGGAGAATCTATATGGCATATACATGACTATATATCCACAGAGCTAAGTAAAGGGTTTTCTGGTCCTGTCCCTCACATATCTGGGGCATGTGCCTTGTGGGAGGAAGCACCATCCAGCTGCACGTGGTCTCTGAATGCTTACAATGGCCAAGCAGCCTCCACTTTGGCTGCTGCCAAATTGACCTTGGATTCCAGCTTCCCACAAGCCTTTATTTCTTAGAATCATAGACTCATCAAATTCTCTAGTATTTTTTTTTCCATCTGTGCCTCTCACTGACCCAGTTCTTCTCACTGACCCATGAAAGAGTAGCAAAAAGAGATATTCATTTAGGGTCAGAGCCTTTATGTGCTATGATCCAATATGCACCCTGCCCCTCAGCCCACTTTAGTTGACTTTGGAGATAACTGGGGGATGCAGACTCTAGACCTCTGATTTCCAAGTAGAGTGAAGTTGTTCTCCAATACACACAGCTTCCCAGTAAGAAAAACTGCATACAATATTTATATTTTTTCTAGTTACTACAGAAATTAGAAGCAGTGGCAAATACATCTAGATAGATATATGATAGATAGATAGATAGATAGATAGATAGATAGATAGATAGATAGATAGATTAATAAGGAGTCCTTTGTGACCAGCTGTTGTAAAACAGAATTTTTCACAAGTATTTTCTCTCCCTGCAGAATGAAGCATTGAAGTGCAAAAGTTCACCCGAGAATGCCCACTGCTTTTCTTTAGACCTTCCAAGAGACACACAAAGCCTCTAATTTTTCAGGGCCCATCTGGTCATAAATTGCATTCAATGTTAATTTATGAAAACAAATGACACCAGCCTACTCCAAGACATTTTGAAATTGGAGAATTAGGCACAGTAATAAAGTAGGAAAAGAATAAAAACACTCAGACCCCAGAGCTGCCCTGGCCATGTCCCAAGTCACACAAGGACCCCAAGTATCCCTACTCAAACACATTTTGCTCTCACAAAGTTAGTTATTTGATCACAAGACATGAAATTAGCTCTTTGTCACAAAGTGTGGCAGAAAAGTAAACACATCCAAGACTTTCTCCATGTGACTGGGATCACCACTCCTTCTACAATATATACATCAATGGTGATCACTACACATGGAGAAAAGAAATAAACAATTGGAGAGATAAGGTATTAGTGTCATATTCCTTCTCTACAAGCCAAAGTGCAGACATGGGGAAAGGAGTATAATTGTTCCTTCTCTCAGTTATCAGGAAGGATTTTTTGACCAAGGAGAACTGAGGAACCAGAAACATAATCTAAAAAAAACCTTGAGAAACATCTTCCCTCAGAATGTTTAAAGACCAGAAGAGATCCCCATCATTCTGCCCTTGAGGAAAAAGACATCCCAATTTGGCAGAATTATTTGTTTCCCTCTTGGAATGGTTCCATCCTGGGAAGCGCATTCATGGCGAGATATCTCTGATTGATGCCACCCTAAAAACTTCTTGGTTGGTCCTGAGAAGTGGGCAAAAGGTAACACCCTGGTTTGTAAAAGTTGAGTTCTCCCTGCTCTACTACTGGAAGTTGAAGTATGGTCTCAGACACCATGACAGAGAGCCTAATGGCAGGGTCCTCAGCATTAGGAAAAAGAGTGTTTTCTAGACTTTCCTGAGACTGACTTGAGGTAAATATGCAAGTTGTGAATGATTCACTTGAGGACAGATTGGAAGAGCTTAGGAAAGCCCAGGGGAACCAAGGGGAAGAAAAAGTTCAGGAAAAGATTTCCAGAGATAGAGAGAACAATTCCTCAGTGAGCCATCTTGGACAAAACACGTTAAGAGAGGCACGTCTTCAGCCTGTCTTTAACAGATGTTTACTCACTCACTGTGGTCCTGGAGCCAGCTGTGGCTGACTGAAGAACATTTTCCATCACAGATCCTTTGTGGTGAAAAAGAATAAAGTTGAAAATGGATGGCACCAGATTGCATCTATGATTTATCATTTTAGTCTTGTCACCAAGAATCAGAGCTCTACTCAGCAAGGCTAAAGCAAAGTGAAAAGCAATGAAATAGATTTGATATGAATCAGTTATTTGAGGTCAATCTGGAAAGTTTCTTTAGAATATTAAAAAAACATTTAAAAGAAAGAAAGGAGAATAACCAGTGATTGCTCATGGACAAGTTTCAAGGATAAAGATTTAATATGCTAAGGAGGCAGAACAGCACATTCTCAGGATGGAATGGTATCTTAACAGCTTAATGGCAATATAATTTCTGGGATGGTGAGCCTTCTCCAAAGGTCATTTTACCCATTTTCCTGACTCTAAGAAGAGCTGTAGTCAGGCCAACATAAGAGCTCTCTGTCCTTATGGAACTTGTTTCTTTGCTTTATAGTACTCAGGGGCAGCATGCTTTTATGTTTGAACTTAGCATAAGATTTTGTTTACCTCTTGACTCTTCTCAGATTTTTTCCTGCCTCAGAACTTTCACTCTTGCTATTTCTATACCTAGAATACTCTTGCTTCTACTCTTTACTGACTCCTTCTCACCCTCATTCTCAGGTGGAATGTCACCTCCTCCAAGAGGTGTTCCCTTACAACCTCATTTAAAGTAAAGATGATCCCTTATTTTCTATTCCATTGCTCTGTTTATAGTTTAGTAATTATCGAATTATCACATTTTAATAATTATCAGATTACCAAAGAGGAACTGAAAAGACAAATTAAAAAGTAATTGGAATTGGATGAAAATAAAAATATGTGGTATGTCGCCAACATAGTACTTGTAAAGAAAAATATAGCACCACATACCTATATGAGAAAAAAAAAATCTCACATCAATTGCCATGCTTCAGTTTCCACCTTAAGAAAATGGAAGGTTGAGAACCAAGATGGCAGCATAAGGTACATACCTATACATGCTGCCTCCCACAACCACATTAAAACTACAACTAAAAGCCAAATGGCCGTCATCCAGAACCAGGGGAAAGCTGACCAAGTGGAAGTTCTATAACTAGAAGGAAAGAAAAAAGCGCATTGAGACTGGGTAGAAGGTGCAGAGGCACCAAGAACAGAGCTATTGAGGCACGCAAAATGGTGGCACCTCGGTGCACAGTTTTTTTTCAATAGGAAGGGAGATACAAGCTCCTGACTGCACTGAACTCGTTTCCAGCGAGTCTCTAGGAACCCAAACTCCTACGGGGAGACACTGGGCTATCTGGCATCAGGTTGGAAAGCAAGGGTGGCTTTCTCGCACAGCTGCTCCTAGCAGTGATCATTTTTACTGTGGGGGCTCAGGGCTCGGGGACGCCAAGACACTGAGATGCTAGACAGCTGAGGACAGCCATCTATGTTTGCTCCGCCCTGTGATTCTCTGAGACCCCACCCCATCCAATTTACAACCTCACCCAAGCTGTGCGAAGCAATGCAAATGAATCACCTGTCCACCTGCAACGTAACCCAACAAACTGCAGCTGGGTCAGAGAGCTCCAAAAGTTCCAAATCCCAAACAAAAAGGAGAAATCTGTAGATCTCGCTGTAGCTCCTGCTGGGTGGACTCACACAGCAACTGACTTTGCACCTCCTTGGAGATCCAGGAGCCAGTGTAACCAGTGGCCAGATACCATATTTCAACTCCTCAGATCCATAAGGGCCACACTCAAGAAGCAGGCTCAGTGAGCACCAAAGCTCCACGGAAGCAAGTCCTGCCCCTAAGGGTGTCTCCTGCACAGCAGTTCTTCTACTGTAGACACAGGGGGTCCTCACAGTCAATTGGTCTGAAGGTCATTTCCTCCCATTGATACCAACAGCAATCAAGGCTTAACTACAACAAGGCTGTGCACCAGCCCACAAAGGGATACACCAAGAGTGTCTACCTCAGGTAATTGGAGAGGTTGAGCCACTGGGCCCAAGAGGACACCTACCACACAAAGCCATTCAACACAGGGAAACAGCCAAAATGTGGACACAAAGAAACAGGCCACAAATGAAAGAAAAGTAGGAAAGCAAACTACTGGATATAGAGTTCAAAACCATAGTTATACGGCTACTCAAGAATCTTATATGAACCTCTGAGGAACTTAGTGAGACCTTCAAGGATCTTAATGAGAATACCCAAAAAAAAAATTGGAAAAGGACCAGTCAGAAATTAAGCAAACACTGACTGAAATAAAGAATATTATACAGAGATCCAATAGCAGACTAGAGGATCCCAAGAATCAAGTCAAAGATCTGAAATACGAGAAAGCAAAAAGCACCCATCCTAAAAAGCAAAAAGAAAAAAGAATCCAAAAATATGAAGATAGTACAAGGAGCCTCTGGGACAACTTCAAATGTATCAACATCTGAATTATAGGGGTGCCTGAAGAAGGGAGAGAGCAAGATATTGAAAGCCTATTAGAAGAAAGAACAACTGAAAACTTCCCCTACCTGGTGAAATAAATAGACTTGTAAGTCCAGGAAGTGCAGAGAACCCCCAACAAAAGGAATCCAAAGAGGACCACACCAAGACACATCATAATTAAAATGCCAAGGACAAAAGACAAAGAGAAAATTTTAAAAGCAGCAAGAGAAAAACAGTTAGTTACCTACAAGGGAGTACCCATACAACTGTCAGCTGATTTCTCAACAGAAACCATGCAGGCCAGAAGGGAGTGGCAAGAAATATTCAAAGTGATGAATAGCAAGAACCTACAACCAAGATTACTCTACCCAGCAAAGCTATCATGTAGAATTGATGGTCAGATAAAGAGCTTCACAGACAAGAAAAAACTAAAGGAGTTCATCACCACCAAACAGCTGCCTGTAACGTTACACATTTCTAAGAAGTTCATCATTAGCCAGGTCATCTGTTTCCCATATCCTCTCCCAGGAGTCTCCAATCCCTATCATCCCCCTCCAATTCAACTCACTGACCTCACTGCCTACCCTAAACTGTGAGTGGAAACATGAGAGTAGGAATTTCCGGGGCAGCAGCCATAAGCTTAAGTGAGTGGGGGAAAGACATGCATCCAGCCTGTTTAGCATTCCTGAGGAACCAGAAATACTTGATAGTCCTATGCCCTCTCAATAATGCCAACTCAGAAGTTTGTATCTATCACATACTCATTGAAGGAGAGAGAGAGAGAGAGAGAGAGAGAGAGAGAGAGAGAGAGAGAGAGAGAGAATGGTAGGAGAATGCAGGATGCTAGCTTTTCTGTCTTTGCCTTCCTGGACTATTTAGTTGAAAAATTGTTTAGAGTTCTGAGAAAGTTTAATTTTTCCTCTTCAGCTTTGACCATCACTGGACGCTTTCTGGGTTACCACTTCCAGATATTTAATCATTTATGAGAGATTATTTTTTGTGTGGAAATATGGTCAAAAATTTCAGAGAAATAGACAAGTTTCTAAGAAGTTGGATACCAAGAAAAGAGTTCAGTGTGAATAGTAAGGAAAATTTTAAACAAATCTTATACTAAGACATCAGCTATATAATCAAGAGTGGGTAACAGTATTTAAAATTTAGTGAGAAAGATACCAAGGGGTATGTTAGTGTTTATTTTAAAGATGAAACAGAATTAGTTTCTGAAATGTTGACAGATGACTTTCCTGTTTTAATAGAACAATTCTCTTTCTATTTTTCCTTCCTCTTATTTATTTTCATTTTAATAATGTGTATGACATGATAATTCACTTCCATTAACTGTCCAGACAGCAGCGGCCAAGCAGTCTCAGCCCATGTAATCCAAATGGAGGTTCACCACTTAAGGTGAAGGCCAAAGTAAAAAGTAACTCACCACCTGCATTTCCATCTCATTTTCTCATTATCTATCTGTTTTCACTTGTATCTGTCTTCCCTTGATGACCATAATCTCTGCATTAGCATGCAATGAGTGCATTTATAAAGATGGACTTCATCTCTTTTACCTCTGGGAACAAGATTTTTTTTCATATGATATAAGATTCCACTCTGATATGTCCTTTGGGCCCAACATTCTTAAATATCAAACATTCTATGTTTTAGGTCTTTCTATCCCTACTTGATTATAGAACTAAGAATACGCCACAGATAAAACTGAGTAAGATTCCTCAGGTAATGTTTATTTTATCTATTAATCAGTGGCTTTCCAATTTTGTTAGACCGAACCCTCTAAAAAGCCACTGTAGGAGAAGAGATATAGACAGGGAATTAGAAAAAGAAAATGGACATTCAGGAACATTCAGGGGTCTCTGTAATACTCACACAGAGAATGTTAGGATTTGGAAGGAATTCACAAATTATGGCCCAACTCCTGCCACTCTCATTGATTGTGTTGCTAGGCAGGCAAGTATGGACACCATTTGCACTCGTTGAGCTTCATATAGTGACAGATCCAGTTCTAGAATTCAGTTTCTCTAATATATTTCTTCCATGAAGCATTTAAATTACCTTACTTAGATGTTTTCTCACTCTTTGATGCAAATGGAGAAATATAAACTTTGTTTCCACCAGGGATACACATGATATCCTCTCTTGAAAGTGTTCTCAGCTCTCACAGCTTCAGCTGTGAATGTCCAGGTCAGCAGGACAGTGGGAGAGGGACCACTGAGAAATCATACAAAGTCCTCCATCAGCTCTGAATCCACCAAGGAGCAGCAAACCCTGAGAGAAATCAGCACTGACCACTGGTTCCCCTTTTCTAGAAAACCGTTTTCTCTCTCAAGGGCCCCAGCCTCAACCTCCAACCTCAGCTCTGGAAATGTGGATATTTCTAAAGAGTCAGCACTTGACCTAGCTGACTAGGGGCTAGAGAGCTGTTCATTATGGAAAATTTCATAAGCAAAGGGAACAGATATATCTTAATTCTACTATTATGTTTATATGATTTATTTCCTGGGAGTTCTACTCTTAATTGAAAAGAGAAAAAGGAAGGAAAAATCTTCAAAGAACATACTCTGTAGCTTCCTGTACTCACATCATACTAATAAACTATACCCTTTTACTAGACTGAGAGGAGGGTGATTAGTTTTCTCCTCATCAAGCAACTAGAGTTGTGTGGTCAGACCATTTAGGGAGTGTTCTCCTTCTCTGAAGGCCCACTTGTTCCAGCCCATTAGATCTGCCTTGAGGTTGTCTGAGCTTTACCCTGTTTATCAGAACTTTAGCAGAGCTCTGGGAAAGGAAGACAGCAGAATGATTGAGGAAAAGACAAGAGAAAACAGAAATTAGCATAGACAATGGGAATTTAAGTTATACAACTGGCATAAGTTTTGCCAAGGAGAATTTTGAGTGCTGGAATATATTTTTAAATCTCCATGAATAGATTAAGATTAAGGTCAAGCCAGGGATGCTGAATAAATAAAAATAAAGATGACTGAATGAGAGAGATACCGATTTATTTTCACATCTATGAAAACCCTGAGATGCAGGCTTAGGAGAAAGGCTTGGTAACGTGTGCAAGGTAAACTCTCTAAAGGGTGTTTTTTCTCTCATTCACTGTCTTCCTTTCCTTTGGTCTTTGCCTCTTTCAGTCCCAAGGACCATAATGCATTCATGTCCTAAACCTATTATATGAATTAGTTGGCTTCCTTAATTTTGCTTTCTTCTTTAAGCCCCAATATCTGATCTTTGAATTCTGAGGTCTTCTATTGATACTATTTAATGCACCCAGCTTCTCTCTCGTGACCAGCCTATCCACTCCTCTGACTTGCCCCTCTACCATCTTAGTCCTTAAGCTGCCCAGAAACTGGCCCTAGGCAAAAATGATGAACTAGGTTAGCCTGCTTTTTGAGCCCTCAAATCCACAACCCCACCTCCTCTTTTCTTTGGAATCTAATGACCATTCTACTCCTTACATTTGTGTATGAATCTCCAGTGTCTTCATAGACAAGACTTCCTTTGCCAATTCAATTGTCTCTGCTTCAAGCATTCTTCAGACATATCTTAACCTGGCTCATTTCCTCTTTTTATTCTGGTCTCTGGCCAACTGTTACTTTCTCATATACATACATATATTGGTTAAATACATATATTGGTTGTCTCTTGCTATTTAACAAATAGTCCCCAAAAGCTCTGGCTTAAACAACAAAGATTTATTACCTTTCAGTGTTTCTCTGTCAAGAATCTATAATCAGCTTATTTGGGTGGTTCTGGCTCAGAGTCCCTCCCCTAGTTTTAGTCAGGATGTTGATAGGGACTATTGTCATCTGAAGGCTTGATTGTGCTGGAGAATAGGTTTCCTAGATGGCTCCTTACATGGCTATTGGCAGGAGGCCTCAGTTCCTTGCCACATGCACCTCATGAGCTGCTTGAGTGTCCTCATAACATGAAAGCTAACTTCCCTCAGAGCATACCATCCAAGGAAAACAGGAGGAAGACACAGTGATGTAATTATCCAGCCTTCAAAGTCATACGCCATCATGTCTACTTCATTCTATATTTTGAAGTAAGTCACTAAGTGCAACCCACATGCAAGGGGATGAGAATTAGGCTCCACCTTCTGAAGGGAGTGTGAAAGAATTTGTGGTCCTATTTCAAAGCATCATTACATACCCCCATATAAATACACTCTCTGTCTGGTACTCTGACTACCTTATACAATTTTTGTTTCTTTCATAGCAATTGATACTATATTATATGTTATGTGTCAAGTATTAACTTCCTCACTATACAGCAAGACCTATGAAAACAGGAATTTTGCATTGTTCCACAATGGATACTTAGTGCCATACCCTTAGTGCCATAGAGTGGCTCAATGGCTCTTTTGTGTCCTAATTAAATGAATGTGTAGAGGAGGTTTGAGTTATAGGAAGGGAACCAGATTTGAACACTAGAAATTATTACTCCTATCCGGTATATTTCCCAATATTTTATCTTAGAGGAATTCTAATGGTGGAATATAACTCAAAAAGTGGTTCTGGAAGGAGACACAGGGATGCCCTCCCCATTCTCCATGGAGTCACTTCAGTTGGGACTCCCTCCACTCTTCCTGGACAATTCCTGCTGGCCAAAATATAGCAAAAGTTTTCTCTGTTCCATACATATAAACAAAAATCCTTCCCTGGAAGTCCTGGCATCTAGCAGGCAGTAGAGACCTCAGAAAAATGGCAACTGCTCTAATGTAGAAAAGGGTTGTTATTTCAGAGATGACCAGTTCTCAGCAGGTGCACCATCCTAATGCTGGTATCTCTTCAATGAAGCTTCTCAATCAAGATTAAGGTAGCCCTGGTCCTTTGGGAAATACCAAGTCTTAGAAGCCACCTCATTAAGCCTGGTGTTCTGGCTAAAGGGACAGCGATAAGGGTGGGATTGAAACAAAGAATTGATATTCACCCTCTAATTAATTTTCAGAGAGAAAAATGTCTCAAATCTGTGTGTCCACCTCTGCCAAGTGGTGGAACTGCACCCTCAAAACAATAACAATGATGATAAAGAGGAAAACAAAGCCACTCTGTGTAAGTCTTGGCTCCTGACAATCCCTTCTCTGCTGTGACAGCAGAAGGAAAGGACACAAGACTCTCTCTTTCTCCTTCTCTCTCTCTTCCCCCCCCCTCTCTCTCTCATCTGGGAAATCATATCCTGGCTAAAAATTTGGGTCCTAAGGCTGCTAAGTTTCAATCAAATCTCTTTTAGAAGAGTGGAGGAAGAATAAGAATAAAAGTTATTGGGAGGCGGGAATAAGCAGAAAACTCAGATTTTTCCTTTGGGTTTGTGACATATGCAAGCTAACAAATTAAAGAATGTCAGAGCTGGGAAAGCTCTCATAGATGTATTCAAACACCCTCATGTTTTAGATAAAGAACCAGCAAAGTGGTTAAAGGATTTGTTCATAGTTGCATAGTGGGAAGAGCAGGCAAAGGTTAGGAGGCAATTGTTAGAGTTGCAGATAGGAATGAAAGAGTCTGAAGAATACAAGTTAAGAATAGAGTTGAAGTGCTGGCTTCAGGTGATTTTTAGAAGCTGTAATTAATAGTATTTAGTGGCTATTCAGGAGGATTACAATAAGGATGGAATCTATAATGTGCCTAGATTTCTGGCTTGGGAAACTGAGTGTATCATGGTAGGAAATTAAGATGGGAGACAGAAGAGGAAAGAGGTTTCCTATCTGAGAGGGAAATTCAGTTGTAATGTCCAATAATCAATTAAGCATACAAATCAGCAAAGAGGTTCAGATTTGAGAGACAACAGAATGGAAGTCATGGGAGGAGATGACTCTGGGAATGAATTTGTAAAAGAGAGTGGAGAACAGAGCACTTGAAGAACACTGGCGCTTGAGAGGCAGGGAGAGAAAAAAGAACTGGGGCAACTAAGGAGGTGCTAGAGAAATAGGGGAGAATTTGGAGTGGGGCTGTGAGAGCCAAAGGCAGCTCACTCCAGCATCCAGGGACTGGGGAGTCCATGTGTACATATCCAGGCTCCAGTACCTTTCACTCTTCCCTAGTGTGTCTGTTCTTCTTTGATCATGACCAGGCAGGACAATCTCTAATCAATTTGCCCTGTTTTGCCCTTCTAGATCTCCAAGGATTATAAAGTTGAGAGGCTCCTGATACAGTTCCCAAATGTAACTCAGGTAGGTGTCTCTAGAATGAGCTTCCACTTAGAGATTTCCATGAATGCTTTATCGACACACTTCTGGAGCCTTATTCTGAGGGTCTAGTGTACAGATGTGTCTGTTCAAGCCATGTTGGTGTTCCGTTAATATCTATGAAATAAGCCCTAGCCAGTTTGGCTAAGTGGATAGAACATCAGCCTGTGGACCAAGGGGTCCCAAGTTCAGTTCCGGTCAAGGGCATGTACTTTTGTTGCAGGCTCCTCCCAGGCCCTGGTCAGTGCTCGTGTAGGAGGCAACCAATTGATGCCTTTCTCTCTGTCTTTCCCTCTCTCTTCTACTCTCCTCAAAAGTCAATGGAAAAATATCCTTGGGTGAGGATTAACAAATACATATATGGGTTTGCAGAAAACATGACAGGAAAGGGGGAAAGAGAAGAGCAAGGAAATGCAGTTAAAACCAATATTTAAACTGAAGACTGCTTTCAAACACTTGGTTTTTCTCTGTGTTTAGCAATGTATAATAAGTATTATAGGAAATAAGCTTCTACTATGTGTGAAGCATCCATCTTATATAAAAACTTCTGTTTGAAATTTTAACCCTGCATTTTGGCTTCTGTAATGCTTGTTAGCTTAAATAATAAGGAAAGTAAGACTACTCCCATTTAGAGAGGCCATTAAACCTTCTCCAGACGAAATTATCAGTGCTGGCATCAGGCCAAGTCTTTGGTCGAGGTCTCAAAGCCCCAGCACATATTGGCTTTTTAAGAATTTGCAAAGGGAACTGGAAAAAACTCCCATATTTTGGAGACAAGGAAGGTAAATGGTATAAATACAGAAAACTTCCTATATGATTTCGCTCATAATTTGTGAGACATTTTCCTCTGGGCCCTGGGCCTGTGTGTAATAATAATAAATCTAACTCCATCTCTCTAAGCGTTGCTTGGTTCTTCTTTGGTTTTCTGTAACATGTGCACTCAATTCAATTAAAAATTATGAATACATAGTTCTAGAAAAATATTGAACCACTTGGTTTCTCAAGCAAGATATGAGAATCTTAGATGTAATCTAAGATGATGGGATGAATTAAGTCAGGACTTTAAACTAATGAACTAGGTTCTAACCAGTTTGGCTCAGTGGATAGAGTGTCAGCCTGTGGACTCCAGGGTCCCAGGTTCAATTCCGGTCAAGGTCATGTACCTTGGTTGCAGGCACATCCCCAGTAGGGGGTGTGCAAGAGGCAGCTGATCAATGTTTCTCTCTCATCGATGTTTCTAACTCTCTACCCCTCTCCCTTCCTCTCTGTAAAAAATCAATTATATATTATATATATATATATATATATATATATATATATATATATATATATATATAACTAATGAACTAGGAGTCAGAGGGTATAGGAGAAAGAGAGCTAGGGTAAGAGTAAAGAGATTCATGTTCTAAACTTGGTCCTGCCAACAATGAGTTGTGGGTCTATGGGGTATGTCTACTCAAGAAATGTTGCCTGAGCAAATAGATGGTTATGTCGAGTCTCACAACCAACAGTGCCACACAAGACATCCTCAGAAGAATCTAAAAAGGAAGAAAATGTTAGAAGCCCAGGGAAAAAGGAATAGGTTTTAAAAGGTGATTATGGTGTTTAGAATAAGTAATTAATATAAACAAATTTATGTAATTCAGGAGTGAAAGCACAGAGCAGAGAAAGAATAGACATTTTAGGTAACCTTAATCATTCGTTTTCACTAGAGGATGAGTATATGCAATAGAAATATGGGAGATAAGGCTGGAGAAGTGGAATGGAGCTGAGTAAACCATGCTTGATTCAGTTGGCCATTCACAAGAGGCCATTAAAGATATTCTGTTATTGCCCTAACCAGTTTGGTTCAGTGGATAGAGCATTGTCCTATGGACTGAAAGATCCCAGGTTCGATTCTGGTCAAGGTTGCGATTCCGCAACCATGTACCTTGGTTGCGGGCACATCCCCAGTAGGGGGTGTTCAGGAGGCAGCTGATCGATGTTTCTCTCACATCGATGTTTCTAACTCTCTATCCCTCTACCTTCCTCTCTGCAAAAAATCAATAAAATATATATTAAAAAAAGATATTCTGTTATTTATGAAATTACAGTTGAAGTTTTGTCTTATGAAGATCAAGTCACTCAGGTACTACTGACCTATGAAGTGAGAAACACAGAATCTGCAAGGTCATTTGGGAAACTGTCTCAGCCACTTTTCTTCTATGTGCTTCTTTTCCTTCATCTACATAAGGGAGGACTGGGGCAAGCTAGTATCAGGTCTCCAGGCTATCCTAACATTCTACTTCTAAGTTTAGCTGTAGGCAAATGGGGAATAATTGGGCAGTTTTCAGGAAATGTCAGTGCCATATTGAATAAAAGTACTA
Organism: Murina feae; assembly: GCA_004026665.1. NCBI lineage: Eukaryota > Metazoa > Chordata > Mammalia > Chiroptera > Vespertilionidae > Murina > Murina feae. The sequence goes on along the minus strand of PVJC01000670.1, from coordinate 61,612 downwards.
AAAAAGAACTGGGAGAATTTGCCATTGATTGTGTGATTGATTGTGTGATTTGTGTGTGTGTGTGTGTGATGTTTACTAAGATAATTCAACAATTCAGTCTCATTTGATCAGACACTAACTACTAACTTACTATTTTTAGCATTCTTTAGGTGCAGAAGCTATGTCTTATTCGTTTTGTACCTTCCCAGTGTCTGGTGTCAAGTAGGAGCATTTGCATGCCCCATCAATCAATGCACTCAAGGGTCCTAATGATAATTCTGTCACAAAAGCCAAGTACAGACTACTCAAGTGTTTAGTATAAACAGAGTTTGAGACCAAACATCCAGCTCTTTCATCCTTCTCTTGAGAGGCTATTCTCCTTGATTATTCCCATCATTCCTTACATTGGCTTCCCCAAGCTCTGACTTTTCCAAAGCATTTTAAAAATGAGTAGCCAACTTTAATGCTAACTATTCATTTTTTAAAAAAATAAATAGTTGTAAGAAGTATGCAGACAAGCACAGAGGCATGCATTGGTCTCAAAAAGTTGGGGCTGTCCCAATGTATTATCCCCATTATTTTCCACTTTGGGTTCCTATAAGGGTTGGATGAAGTTTATTACTTTTCAATTTATTTATGACTTGCCTGGCAAGTTCCTCACGATGTATGGAAAATGAGATTCCAGTCTGCAACCTCAGATCTGGGGACTGGATATCCCCAGCAGCCAATCTTTATCCTTGAAAGGTTCTGCTTTGTCTGGGATCCATCCTCTTGATTTCAGCTCAACAATCTTGCCTGCCTTGGCAGCACCTGCTCACATCAAATTGCATGTGGTGGTGTTAGGGGAAGAGGAAGATTAAATACTATTACTTCTTGCCCTCCCTGAAATAGTCTACTGGACTTTAACACTTGATTTGGGGAAGAATTTTATCCTGAAGCCATCTGGCCAGACAGAGAAAAATTCTTAGTATATTCTGTTTTATTTGGAATACTTGGCCAAGAGATTCATGTTTGTCTCACAAAAAGGAAATGACTGTGGCTTCTAGGGACATCTCATTGTAGGGCAGTGGGGTCAAGGGGTGGGGGGGAATATGAGACTATAGAATGCTACTCTGCTTCCACTCATCACCAGCTTGGGGACTTTCTATAATCCAATCACTAAGGTCTCTCTTTTCACATTGGTAAATTGAGGGTAAGACCCACATATCTCACCTTAGTTTAGTGAGGCCAAAACAAGAAAGAAACATGGCCAATAGATTCCTCTATTAACAGGCTCTTGACTGGGTTTTACAGATTGGTTTGTTCAACTAATTTGGGACATTGTAATCCATACAAATGATGCCTGTACTAATTTTATTCAAAGTGTGCAACACAATGTTTCCTGCATGCCCCTTTTCTCATCTTCCACATTTCTATAAGACTAGTACTCAGTATATTTCATTAGATGACTGCATCAAATAAAACTGAATTGGGGGAAGGGACTTGAACCAAACTTTGAGTCCTCAGTCAGAGACTTGCAATTTATGAAGCAAGAGACTAGTTAAATAATTTTATAGAAAACTACAGAGTAAAATATGATAGTACCAATACAAAATTTGGGTAGGTCTTAAAGATTTTTGTCCTGAGCCACATTCACTTGTAGTTAAAAGAGACCACTTATTAGTAGATATCACTCAGGTCTGTGTCTGGTCTGTGGGGGAAGCTGTCATTTCTGGATGCAAGTTCTGCCACCTTGAAGATGCTGCTACCATATCATCCTTATATATTCTTTGTTTTTGTAAATGTATGTGTGTTTACCTTCTCTTCTATGCTGGCAGCAAGCTCATTTTTGTGATGGATCAAAATTAGTTAGCTGGAGTGTCCCCTAAATTACCAGTGAGATGTATGAATAGGCAGGTTTGGTATTTGATGTAGAGGAAATACAAAAAGGCCCTAATTTAGAGACTGGGCCCAGGAGAAAACAGGTCAATTACCCTGAGATGTGGGAAACACAAGCATAACATGGATTTCTACTTTCTGTCTTTGGTACAATTCCAAGCAAATGTGTTTTTTCCACTTTACTTTCCAAACTCAGGTAATGAGGTAGGAAAGGTTAATGTAATTGAGACAGCACTGAAGACAATGAGGCCCGCCAGTTTGCCTACCCATCCTAATAACTTGCCAGATATCCACCCTACCTAAGCTACTACAGACTATAAAGAAAAGATCCTAAGAAGTCAAATAATTGGGTCTAGCTAGGCTTATGTTGCTTCTCCTCATTTTACTTATGCCTGGCTGTGTAAAACAGAGCAGGTCACTTTTCTCTGGAATTTTCCATCTATAAAATTATATTAGAGCTGAGAACTGACCTACTAGAGGGCAAGAGAGTGGACTTCAGCACCTCAACACCCTGGTGTTGCAAGTTGGGTTGCTCAACGTCAGGGTCATGACTCATGACTCTGGCCATGAAGCATAGTTGGTGTGGCTGCAACTTCCTGCTGTGCCTCCAACCCAAGGCTAAGAAATCTCTCTTCTGTTCTTTGTTGATTTTTTTGTTTGCATGTGTTTGTTTTCTTCTTTGCAGGTTCTGAGTAGTTGGGATAAAGGAAGAGAGCTAATGACCTAGAGACTTTGTAGAAACTGGATTTCAGTTATGAATCTGAGCACTTGATTACACCAGGTATAAGTGTGGTTTGAGTATTGATGAGTGAGGAAGGGTGTGTCTGGCAAGGCAGGAGGAAGAGGCAGAGCAGAGAGAGAGTAACTTGGTTGACAAGCACAAAAATGAACCCCCTAATCCTCCCAGGACACATGGAGAGGGGCCCAAACAGGCATAGGCCTCTATAGCTAAGACCTAGCATCAGGAAGTGAATTTAAGGAGCAGTTGATCATTCAGCCCATGGATTTCCCTTTATGGTGTGGCCACCAAGTTCATGCCAATTTTCCAGGTGAGGGCACTGAGACTAGCTGCCCCAGCTGCTGTGGAAGGCAAGGCTGGCAGACCCCCCAGATACCTGAGATTTCACCACTGTCTCTGATATGTTGGCTGAACCTACCTTGCTCTGTTTCCTCCTCTGACTCCCAAGAAAGAAATGCCAGCCTGTTTGCTTTGTCTGAGAGACTTCCGCTGTGTTTCTGAGAAATGCAGGCTATTGAGAAGTACCTCCAGGCCTCTGGTCCTCCTCCAGTTCAATCCTGCCACGACTCTTATTTCCTGCTTGCACCTTAAGGACAGAGAACCCACTCACCTGCTTTCCTGTCTGGAGGACAGTGATGCTGGCATATTCCCTTTCCTCTCCTTTCTCAACCCCCGCTCAGATCTTACTCAACCCAGGCTGGAGCACCCACCTGAGTTTGAGAAGACCATCCTATTCAGAAGCAAGGGGAAATGAATATCTTTGTAATTTCTGAGACCTGACCTCCCTGAAAATCCCCCACCCCATCCCACTGTGCTCAGATGTTGTTACAAGCCCCTGCTGTGTGCAGCCCCTTTTCTTTCAAGAAGTCTTGCGCTTTCTCTTCTCATAGAGTGTAGGGAGAGTAGAAGAACAGACAACCTCCAATGTGCTGTCATAACAGGAGGAAAGCAGAGAGGCTGTGGGCCCCACCTTGCTAATGACTGTGTCTAGTAACACTAGCTTTGTAGCTGGGCTCTTGGGAGAGGTGTTGATAGAGGTTAGGAGTGCAAATTGTTTTAAACCTGAGTCTCTCTCTCCTGTTGATCTCTCTATTCCTGGAACCATAGAAGAAAGAGTGGGAAGTAAAATATGTGGCAATGGTGCCACCTTTTAATCAGTGTCCCCAAATATCAGAAAAAGCAGATTTTCCCAGCATTGACAGGCAAGAAATAAGGGTCTTTTTAAAGCTTGTTTTCGTCTTGGGCCAACGTTTCTTTTGTTAATTATTTTATGTGTGTGTCAGAGGCTTGGGTGGAGATTGAATAGAGTAAGAAAAGGAGGAGAAAAGTAGGATATTGGGTGCTTTTAAAAAATCAGCCCAAACAAAAACAGCAAAAGGATGTCAGTGGACAGCTATGCTGGCTGAGACTAGAACTGGAGAGAAAGGATCTGCCTGGGGGGGCTGCGTAGCAACAGCGCTCTGATTGGCCAGAGCTGTGCAAAGAATAGGCCCATAGCAAAGGCTCTAAGCTGCTTCTGCAGGCAGCTGAACTGGGGGCAGGTCCAAGCAGGCCCTGTGAAGGCATGCTCAGAACTATCCACAATAGAGCTGTTGGCTACCACAGTTTTGAGTACTGATGGCATTTGGGGTTGTTAACCCCCAACACACAACGCCGTAGCATACTGCCTCTGCCTGTTGTCCCTGCCTCCCATGGGTCGGACTTATGTTTTCACAGATCATAAAACTATTTGAGGCAGGGTCTTACTGATCATGGTAACATAGGCTGAGAATGTCTTAGAAAGAAAATTTGCCAGGGAATCAGGAGCCTGGGTTCTAACTCTTTAATGGGCATTAATTACGACATACATCTTCCATTAATGGAGAGCTTACTATCTGCCAGGCATGACGGCATATACATCACCATATTAATATGTAAGTCCTCATCACAACTTAAGGAGATAGAATCAAGTATCCCATTTTGCAGATAGACAAGGCAACAAAGTTAGAGAGAGGTGCAGGGATAGGCAATCTGTAACTGTAGAGCACGTGGTGATGTTCACATATCTGCTGGTTGGCAGCAGCTTGGTTTTTATTGGACAATTAGACTACTTTACAGGTAACAAAGTCTTCTGGCCAATTTTGATCTGAAATCAAAGCATTAGCATGAGTTAATAGTTCCTGTTATTAAAAATAAAATACCTGGAGAAAAGATGGAAAAATATCTGGGTATTTTCAGGAAAGAATAAGTAATATGCATAGATTAACAAATTTTGTACTTTGTTAACATATAATTTTTTTTGAATTTATGGACTGGATCAACGTATATTAAAAATAAACATCAAAAACATAGTATTGACTGAAAAGAAAACTGGTTATAAAACCGTTCATGGAATATGATGTCATTTAGGGAAAATTTCAAACACACGAAACAATGTTATCTAGTGTCTAGTAAATAACAGAAACAGATTCAGAGGCAGAACAGCATCAAACAATCTGTCAAATTAAAGCAACAAGGACGGAGGGGGGATGGAGGGGTAATAGATCAACCAAAGGACTGTTATGCATGCATTTAAGCATAACCAAAGGACACAGACCACTGGGGGTAGGGGAGGCTGGGGGAAGGCCAGGGGAAAAAAGAGATATTTGTACTAATCTTTGTAATACTTTATGTAATTAAAAATAAATAAATAAATAAATAAATTGGTAATAAGCTGATAAGCATGTAATGGAATGATATAAAATTCTTGATAGTGGTTGCCTCTGCAGATAAAAGAAGGGGACAAGGATGAGAAGAATAAAGAAGTTTTCAGTTTTAACTAACTGTAAGAGAGTTTACACACATACACATTTAAAAATATCTGAGGCTTAACTGACAAGTAAACATTTCAAGTATGCGTGGGAAGATGTGTGTGCTTATATCATTCTCTCAACTTTGCTTACTTAAAAAAAATAGGAGTCCTTTTTGCAAGCATCTTCTTTCATGCCACCCTGTTTATGTGGGTTTAGAAATTAATCCATGGGCTGTTTGTTGATCCTGGGAACATCTTGTAGGACCATGAAGGATAGTAAGAGATGAAAATATATGTGGTCTTTTGAAATTAAAAGAAAGTGGAAGCAACTAAGTGTCTTGTATTTCAGAGAAAAAAGAAACTTGCAGGAATCTTAAGGATGTCACTCCATGCTGTCTAGGCTCCTGCTGCCTCCCTTCCCTTCTCAGTCAGAAAGCAGCAGTTAGTAAGCTTTTTCCCTGTACAGGGCTCCAGCCAACTTCAAGAAAAAAATACACACACACACACACACACACACACTAATGTAGTTGTTGTATCTTTGTAAATAGTTCAAAGGTAATGTACACTTATCCATGGAAACAAGTTTTTATACCTGGCACCTAATTTGCCTTTAAGACTTGGGAAATAAAGAAGAACAAACAATACCTCAGGTGGGAAGAGAGTAAAGAAAGGGTCCTAGTATACACTACCTTGCAGGCCAAGTGGAAGGGAAACTACCTTTGTGCCCCAACTACCTTTAGGAAGAAAAGAAAGAAGTGGAACAAAGAAGTCAGACTTGTATGTTCTTATTTTCTCCTCCTGAATTGAACCCCAAGGCCAGAGGAGACATGGTGGGAATTTCTAGGGACGTGTAGAAGGAATCTGAGAATACTTAGGGTGGGAACCCGTAGTGCTCTTCCCCAAGCACAGCCTAGAGAAGTATGTGAGCCTTTTAGCTGTACTCAAAGCCATAGTCAACAATGGCGTGGGCAATAATTCACCAGGGAAGCAGGGAAGTAACCAGAAAGGCAATCCTGTAGTAGTACTTCACACACACACACACACACGTGCACAGACAACTGGTGATGAACAGTTGACCCATAAATTCACGAGTGCTCCAGACATAGGCAAAACAACTCTGAATCAGATTGGGATAAAGTGTTATTTAACAAAGAGACTGAGAAATTAAGTGGCAAGGTTGCTTTCCAACTAGCCAGTGCTGTTGAGACTCACATTAGCTCAGTCACAGAACTTTAAAAGTTACATGAGTCACATTTTCTTTGTATATTTTAATGCAGTGTGAATCAATTGGTGACCATGATACACAGTTCAGTTCGGACCTCTCTCATAAGAATAACTATCAGAGATCATAATTGAGAGAAGTGCGTAGAACGGAGAGGCTTTCTAGGACTCTTAAGAGATTTAAATTTTCCATGCTCATTTCATTACCTCTTTAAATCCTCAACTCTTGTGAAACCATTACCTTTTTTGCTTGTCTTAATGCAGTGTTATAACTTAAAGGGCTATAGTGGAAGTATAGGCTTTTAGATTTTGGGATAAGGACTATGGTAAGTAGAAAAAGTAAATAGAAATATTTTTCATGTGTACATGCACACACATACCCACATGCAGAATACACAAATGAACCAAATGTATTCTCTGACACTAAGCCACTAGACAATTACATGGACTATAGGATCAGCAAAAGCCTCAGTTCAAAATTCAGCAGGAGGTTAATGAACTTAGCATCCATCATGTCTGGTGTCCCTGTAATTCTTTGCTGAAATAAAGTATAAAATAGGGCCTAAAAGAAACTTGGCTCTAAGCAAGTAAAATTTCCTTCATGTGCCTGTCCCAGGAGCTCTCTCTTGCATTTGCACAAGCCCACCCAGATGGGCTTGTGCTCCAGTCACCATGCTGCAGAGGAGGCAAGAAGGCACACACCATCAGAAGGCACACAGTATCAAGCCCTGACCCTCTCACTGACTTGGGCAGTGGGAGAGCCAGGACATCAGACACCTTGGCTGTCCTAAATTGAACTCAACTCAACTTCATCCCTGTTGTTCACCCATTTCCTGAAGAGTGAGCCCTCCCCTTGCTGACTCAGGCTTTCCAGCCTTATTTGGTTTAAATTACTTCTTTGAACTTTGGTCTCATTATTTTTGGACCATCATTTGGTCTGGAAGACTTTCTTTCCATGGGTTCCTTCTGTTCTCCTTCCTTTTCACACTCTTGGATGTGCTTCCCAATGCCTCTTTTTACAGTTCCTTTTGGGTGGTTTTTATTACCTTCATGCATCTTAATCTGAGTAGGGAGAAGCTGCAGGACAATTGTCATCTGCCCCCTGGATTCTGGTTGTTTGGTTGTTATGGGAGCTCCTCAATTTTTTAAAGAGCTTGAGGAACTCTGCTTTGTCAGCAGCTCAGGACACAGCTCTAGTTTGATGTGAGAAACCAAGATCCACTGTCAACCTGTGCTGCCACTACGCACTCACTACTCTCAGGAACAAACCCATAGATTTGGGGTTACCCTTCAAAGGACAAGCTCCAACAGCATACTTTCTCTACCCTCCTCCCCTAATAGCAAGAGTTTGATATGGTAGTTAAATTGGTTTAGATAGTTTGAGCTACAAGTAACAGGAAACTGTACATCTCAACTAGCTGGAATAGTTAAGAAAACATGTCATCTCCCTGAACAAAAGTCATGGGTAGTGATATTCCAGGTTAATTGGGAGGTCAATGACAACAAGGAGGCTCAGATTCCTACCATTTCTTCTGCTCTACCACCCTCACTGGTTGGCTAGCTAAACTACTGGTTATAAGGTGACATCAGAGTCTTACCCAGACATCACAATGTCCAACTAGCTATGAACTTTTACAAATTACTTTGTCTCTTGGACCTTTATTTTCTCATCCAAAATAGAAATAAGTCATAGAAATTACTTATATAGCAATTATTATGGGCCAACCAGTCTTTTAAGCCTTTGCGTATGGCAATTTGATCCATATAACAATGTAATAAAATAGGTAATATTACTATTTTTACTTTAAAATTAGGAAACTGAAGCACAGAGAAGTTAAGTGAGCTACCATAACCACATAGATAGTAAGGAGGAAAGCTGTGATCTAATACTACAGAGTCCATGATCCTAACCATTCATTTCACTGCCTCTTAATGAAATAGTTGTCCCTTTGTTCCTCTGACATGTGAGGGAGGTAAGAAGAAAAAAGTAGGGTGGAATAAGAAGAGGTGCTAAATACTGAACAGGCAGGTGGAATTCAAAGTCCTTTTTTCCAAATTAAAGAGACATATTCTCTCCCAGGGTTTCTGGGCACTGATACAGTAATAAGTCAAACACCAGCATTCAGTTCCTTGCAAATGGGATCCACCTCTCACCTTGGAGCTCAGACAGAATGCAGTTGAAAAGCCCCATGGAAAAAGCTGAGTATGGCTGGGCAGACGCACACAGGACTCTGGATCCCCTTGAGTTCCTTCCCCAGGAGTCCTTGACAAATATGCAGGACTAAGAGCCTGTCCAAGAATGCAGCCATCTCAGCCATTCATTACCACGGTTCAAAACCACTGGGCAGGAAGAGGAGACAGAGAGAGCTGGGTAGGATCTGTCTCCAGTGAGGTTTGGAAACAAGAGATACCCCTGACTGAGCAGACTGACTCGATGTGGTCTGGCCTAGGAGCAAGGGAATGGACAGAATGACCTTTACAGGTCTCCGCCAGCCCGGTGGGTCTATGAAAAGAGACTTTTGATTCACTTTCAGAGTCACTGTACACAAGTGACTCTGAAATATTCCTAAACAGTTGCCAAGGCAGTAAATGGTAGGTCAAACAGAGAGCCAAAAGCCAAGATTTGGGGTTTGAAGCCATTCCTTTCAGCACCCCCTTATGTGTTTTCCCTTATACCTGTTTGCTGATTCCCTTTCTCTGATATACTGTAAGACTTCCAAGCACAGAGGCTCTTACCTCTTCTTCCCCCTCCTGCCAAACTGTGCTGAGCTGCCTTAAAAAGAAAAATTTCACTCAAGATCATTCCTCTGAGTTGCAATTTGTCAGCCACAAGGCTCTGGAGAGGATGAGCAGGTTCACGGTGTCAATAATGTTAAGGAAGAATAAATCTGGAACCATGATTACTCATTTATGGTCTTCCTATTTACACTCAACTCTGATGTCCACTAAAGAGAATGGAGGTTAATAAAAAATGCCATTCCAGACCCAGAAAACAACAGTTTTACCTAGAAGAAAATTCCATCAAAAATGAAGGCTAAATAGGGACCAAAAATCTAGTGCCTACCTACCTCTGAACACATATAATTCCTGTTGTGATGACTGTGTACAGACAAACAGGTTCATTGGAGAGGTAATTGCAACAGGTCAGGTAGGGCATAACAGTGAGAGTGAATCAGGAGAATTTTCCCACAACATGATGTTTAGAGTAAGGATTGTGGATGAGGAAGAAAGTTGGACTAGGAGACACAAGGATAGTTCTCTGCAGGTAGTGATGGGCAGTTGTTGAACTTGTAGAGGCTGAGGCACACAGATAAAGACTAAAAAGCATTTTAGCAGAGGTAGATTCATGATGAAATTGGGTTGTGGTGGGAGTAAGGCGGTGGGGGAGAGGCAGCATTTAAACTCAAGAGATTAGATTTAATATAAGGGGACATACAGAGCCAAGTTGAAAATTCATCCAAGTATTGGTGGAGGCATGCAAGAAATTGTAGTCTCTCAAGGACAATCGTGGGAACTCTGCTGATGCCTGAGGATTTCCAGGACAGGCCGATCAAGGAGGGGACAGATGTTTTCTCAGAAGAGCTCAGACAGAGTCGGCGGAGGTGGGATTTACAACCAGCAAGTGATGGCATGCACTTTTAATCAAGGTTTCAAGAGAGATCTGCCCCCATCTTAGAAAAACAACAACAAAAACACTGTTCTTTGGATTGGGATGGATATAAAAGTGCTTGATTTAATATCTGTCAGTTACATCTGATATTTCAAGTGCTCAGGAAAGACCACTAGGAAAGCTGACAATAGAGGAAAGCTAGTGCATAAACATTTTCACTGCACTGCGCACCTAAGACTGAGAACAGGCATGAGTGCTTGTCTTTAGTTTTTGATGGCTGTCCCATACCCAGAGCACAGACAACCCATGAGGCAGAACAGGTTCATTTCAAAAGCCCATCTTCTCTTTAGTTCAACAAATGGTTTTGGGATGTTTATTTAAAGCCAGGCATAGTTTTTGGTTCTGGGAAACACCAGGATGTTTCTGCCCTAGAAGGGATGCTTACATTCTAACAAGAGAAATAGAAACTAAACAAGTAAACATACAATTAAGATCATTTCAAGTGATGCCAAATATTGTGAAGGAAATAAAATATCTAGGCTGCACAGGGAGGGGAGTGCATGCTGGAGTGTGAAGGGGGAGTAGGCAAAGGCCTGCCTAAGGAATTGGTATTTGTGCCAATACTGGAATGGCAATAAAGGGTAGCCAAGGGACTAAAGAGAGAGCCAGAGAGAGAAAGCCTTCCTGGAAAAAAGATCAGAACGTTCAAAGATGTAACTTTGTGTGGGGATTTATAAAAAGCAAATTAATAAAATGATAATCACTGCTAAATGTTCATTGTTAAAAAAGTGAGGGATGTGGCTAAGATGTCACACATACAGATGGAAATGGAGCAGAAAAAATGTAAGATATTGAATGCTTAAATGAGACTTACCAAAAGTCAAGATTAAAAGAGAGACAGAGCAAACTGGACAGCCGGTGAGCAGCAGGTTCCTTGTGTGTACGACTCCTAATTAATTAGCTTGTGCTCACAGAACCTGTAAGAGTGTGGTCGTATAGCTCATGACTGAATACTGCTCTGGGGAACAATTTCCAAGACCTTGGGCAGAGGCTGAACCTGTCTCCTAAAAAGAAATTTAGAAGACCAGAGAAAAAAGCACAGTGAGTGAGTGCTGGGGCCTCCCCACTCTTCTGCAGGATGGTCTGAGCATCAAGGCACATGGCTATGCTCACTGTGTATCCACAGCATAGCCACCATTGCCACATCAAACAAGAGAGCAGGGATTCTCTTCATGCCCTCAGCCTTTGTTATTATTTCAAATGAAGATGGCTAGCACTTAATGCTGGACCCATTTCTAAGACCCTTGGATTTCAGGCCTGACTGTCCCACCAATTCTCCATATTATTTTCTACATATAAACTTAGGAGGCTGGCTGTTAATATCTAAGGGCTCTTCAAGCTCTGGCAGTCTCATAGAATATGGAAGATCTATAATTAAAGGAGATACATGGGAATGATTAGCAGCTACAGCATAGAAACAAAAAAATCAAGTGGACTAGGGAGCTCATGTTCATTGGTTAGGAAAGTATTGGGCTGCAAGTAGTAACAGAAAATGTAACTAATAACTGGTTAAGTGACAGGGGTTGATTTTTTCCCTTATAATAATAACTGAATTGCTATAACACAAGGTCTATCCTGATTAGAAAAGAAGTAAATATGAGTCAGAGGGTACTGGTTATCAGCTAATGTACTTGAGGGAAAAGAAGCATGATGCCATCAGAGATATCACTCAAGCAGTGGATGGAGAGTAGAAAAGAACAAGTTGTGGTCAGTGAGGAGAGGAAGTGGTTTGAATATCAGAGAAGGAGTAATGGGAGGTGAAAAGTCCCAGAGTATGGTCTTGAGACAGGATTGCTGAAGTGTAGTAAGGATGGAGAGGGAACTAATGACTACTCATCAGGCTCTGATTCTTTCTCTGCATGCCATAGAGACCCCAACTCTTTGGCCCCACCCCCTTTCTGCCTTACCTAATAAAACACATCTAAAGCATTAAGAGAGACGTGAGAAGTGATGAGAACAAAGGAAGTCAGCCACTGGTAATAGACCATCCTGAATATAGGGTAACCAGCCAGCATATAAATACCAGAACTGAGAAGGAGGCTGTTGGAAATGAATGTCTGTACCTCACAGGAGACGGTATTAGGGTGTTAACAGTGCAAATGGTCTAGAAGCAAGAAGCCAGAAGACTCTACCCCACTATCTGCAGGGACACCAGATAAGCCTAGCAAGCTGCTCCTTCCTTAACAAGGGCCTCTATGCACTCCAAAGGCCAGTTTCATTCTGGCTATAGGAAGCTCTTCAGCACCTGGCTGTCATATCTTATCATACTGCCATGTCATGAGGGACTTAAATGTCCATTTCTCATGTTAATACATTTACTGTTTTCCTCTCCCTCAAGATTTTTAACAGCCATTTCCCCTTTCATCTCAACAGTTGAATGCCACCAGTATCACAACTTTTAAGAGACCTTTAAAAAAAGATAGCTTTACTCTCAGCATTAGAGTGTCTCCAAAATGTAAGCACACAGAATGTAAATTCCATGAACCTACATAGATCATTAGCCCATTGGAATGTAAGCTCCTTATGGGCTGGATTTTGCTGTTTGCTCATTGTTGGCTATCAATGATAATATCAAGGTCTGGGACATGGGAGGTGCCTAATAAGTATTTCTTGAGTATTGAATGTGAGCAACTGTGTTAGAGAGCATTCATGAGGCACTCTAGAATTACATCTAGTAATATTCTTCCCTGCCAACAATCAATTATCCAGCCAAAGGCCAGGCTCTTTGACTATTTCCTGCCTCAAGTGAAGTTTCCATCCACCTGAGGTTAACAGGTGAGTTCTCTAGTTTTTCATGGCCCCATATCCTGGCCACCTTATCACTCAGAGAACTTGTCCCAATTCTCCTGAATCCACAGGTTCTCAACGGCTCAGGGTCCACCATTTGAGCATGATGCTTCCTTCTGGGGCTTAGAAGACACTTGCCTTTCGGGGTTCAGAATGGCTCTGAAGCTTTCCATAAGCCAGCCTCTGGTTTTTTTCTCTAGCTCCTACTCCTCTGCCACTTCATTATGCTTTGCACAAATGCTTTGGCCATGATTCATTTAGTGAGGCAGAAGGAATCAAGGGGAGGAGGGAGCTGAAGGCCCCAGGCTCCAGTGACTGAACAACTCAGGAGGAAGTAAAATCCAGGCAAATAATCATCTATCACCTCCCCTCTGCACTTCCACATCCCTTTTCTCATGGAAATAAAGTGATTGGGAAGGGAAACATCTGGTTGCTTTGAGCAAATTCCATTTGTCCTTCCCCCTGCCTCATTTTATCCCTCCCTCTGCCATTAGGAAGCTGCATCTTCCACAGTTACTCCATCTCTCTGAAGAGTCTCCTTAAGGAGTACTATCCCATTTATAGACCATATGGGATAATTTGTCCCTCCTCTTCCCTTTGGCTACCATGCACCCGGACTAGCTCAGAATATAAACAATATCTGCCCACTTCCTTCATTCGACAATTGTCTATGGCCAGAATTGTGCTAGCTGCTAAAGACAGGGTGATGAGCAGGACAAACATGGTCCTTTGGGAACTTACATCCCATATTTCACAGCAGGAGATAGGCAAAAGAGTGACCCAATAAATAAATAAGTCATCACAACTTGTGAAAAATGTTTAAGAAGCAATAGCTAAGATTTTGTGAAAGATACTAATGGAGGCAGAGTCATGGAAGGTCAAGCAAGTTACAAATATTTAAATTGAAATATTGAGGATGAGGTGGAGACAACTGGAAATAATGAGTAAAGAGGATTTTGAGAAGAAAACAGACAGAATAATGATTTAAGGGACAGAAAAGAGCTTGGAGTTTTCTAAGAATTTTATTTAAAAAATCTATGTTGACATAAAACAGAGCATCTGGTGCTCAGTGAGTGAGGTAGAAGACAATGAGATCAGAAAGGCAGGCAACTTGGAGAAGAGCTTGGATTGTATTCCAGTCACAAAGAGAAGTCACTGAAGAGCTCTGAGGAAGGTCTTGTATACCTTGAGGGAAACCCCTTGGGCTGTCTTACAGTGACTCAAAGACATATCCCAGCCCCATTCCCCAACCTCCATTCTCAATTCCCATCCCATGCCCAGTCCCAAAAACCACAGGGAGTTTAAGATCATGTTTGATTATTTCACAGATTCTTTACTCTTCTGGTAGAAGCAATAAAGAAATAAAGTTCAAATCAGTTCATTTGGTAATTCTGAATGATTGGAAAATTTGGTCAATGGTCAACACTCAGCAAAAATGAGATTTTGAATTATTGTTAAAAGATTTAATGATCCAGCCTCTCCCTGTCCCCCATGACTGTGAATAATAATCCAAAATTTGTTATAGGACATTACAGTCCTTCTTAAGCCAGAGGTTATTTGTCAGATATTTCTACTCAGGGTGGTTACAAAAAATTTGATATCTAATAAAAGGTCAGACCTCCAGGGGGATCAGAAACTCATACTATCCACAGATGTGCAGAGAAAATACAGCTTCTTCATGTCTCTATAGCTGATATGATTTTCCCCAGATGCCCACATTTTCTGAGAAAAGAAAAAAGTAAATTTAATCCAATTGGGTAATTTCAGTCAAATGCAGTAATTTTAAAAAATGTTTTTAGGTAAGATGTTCAGGTTCCCAGACTTTGACTTAATTATTCTCCTGCCCTTTCTTTTCCCCGATATGGTTTCTGAGCATATGGGGATGTCTTATTGTATCCTCAAATCAGTGGAGGGAAAAGAAGTCCTTGTATCCACAGGTGTCCTCTGGATCTTTGTTGATCAACGCTGTAGATGAGTTGTGTATGTCCTAGCTAAGAGCTCTTGGAAAATTGTTGCACCATTAGCTATTTTCACTCTCCCCCATCTCAAGTCTCCTAATCTCACAAAGAAATTTATCTAAATCCCCAAACCACTTACCCCTTACCTCTACTCAGCATGTAAACATTTTCATAAACTGATAAGAAAAAGAGGTGAGAATGAATGTGTTTTTCACCTCCTTTCTTTCCTAAGGTGTCAGAAGCACTTGTTTTCATTTGCTCATTGAGTACCAAAAGGCTGGATAGCCTTTATTTTTTTTTCTCTCTGCAAACTAGGAATTTTACTTTTAGCAAGGTTTTAATTCTGCTAAAATTTCATTTCAATAAATCAAGTAGAAGAACCCTTGGGTTAGTTGTATATTTTGCCTAAACAGCAAATTGTAATTTTTTGGTTAACTAGTATAAGGGACAGAGAAGCTCAGCTCTTTTTAAAGTTTATTTTTTTAAACTTTTGACCACCTTCATCCATCTCTGCCCCCCCCCCGCCCCCCGCCCAAATTCCTTCCCTCTGGTAATCACCAATCTGTTGTCTATATATAAGAGTTTAGTTTCTTGTTTGTTTTGGTGTCTCTTTTATTTTTTATATATATTTTTTATTGATTTCAGAGAGGAAGGCAGAGGGAGAGATAGAAACATCAATGGTGAGAGAGAATCATTGATCATTTGCTTCTGCATGTCCCACACTGGAGATAAAGCCCGCAACTTATGCATATGCCCTAACCAGGAATCAAACTGTGACCTCCTGATTCATAAATCAACACTCAACCAATGAGTCATGCTGGCAGGGTAGGTTTTTGATTTTTAGATTCTACATATAAGTGAGATTATACAATATTTGTCTTTCTCTATTTAACTTATTTCACTTGGCATAATGCCCTCAAGGTCCATCCATGTTGTCTTGAATGACAGAAGTCTTTCCTTTTTTATGGCTCATTAATATTCCAGTGTGTGTGTGTGTGTGTGTGTGTGTGTGTGTGTGTGTGTGTTATATTTTCTTTTTGTCCATCCATCAGGGGACAGTTGTTTCTATGTCTTGGCTATTGTAAATAATGCTACAAAGAATATGGTGGTGCAAATACCTTTTTGAGATAATGATTTTATTTCCTTCAGATAAATACTCGGAAGTAGAAATTCTGGATCATATGGTATTTATAGTTTTAATTTTTTGAGAAAACTTAATACAGTTTTCCCTAGTGATTTCACCAATTACTTTCTTACCTACAGTGTACAAGGGTTGTCTTTTCTCTACACCTTCACCAACAGTTATTGCTTGTCCTTTTAATGACTGCCATTCTACCAAGTGTGAGGTAATACAGCATTGTGGTTTTCATTTGCATTTTTCTGATGATCAGTGATGCTGATCATCTTTTCATGTACCTGTTGGTCATTTATATGTCTTCTCTGGAAAAAAAAAGTCTACTCAGATCCTCTGCCCATTGTTTAATCAGTTTGGGTTTTTTGAGTTATACGAGTTATTTATATATTTTGGATGTTAACCTATTATCAGATATATAATATTTACAAATATAATTTAGCTTATTAACTACTACCAGTGATCCTTATTATCCCACACTAATGATTCTATAATAATTACTGACTCTGTTGTAATTTGGGGGGAGAAACAAAGAATAAACCATGGACCTATCACCCAACAAGTTTATAGACTTGGATTGGAGCAAGAATCTTCTTTATGATTTACCGTAATTAGAGAATGGAAACAATCTGAAAGTCCAGCAATGGGGGACTAAATAGGGAATGATGCTTCTGTGCAATAAGAAAAATGCAACCATTATAAGGCTAAGTGTGCTGATAAAAATAATCTCAAAATATGTGGTTAATAAAAAATAAACTAAGGTGAAAAATGATAAATATAGTAACTACTCTTTGTGCACAAGAGGGATTATACTAATTCAGTTCTCCCAACTTGACCTCCAAATGTACTATCCATCTCTACAACAATATTAGTATCATCATAGATTAGCCTTGGGAATACACACATACACACACTTTAACTTTTTGTATGCTTTTAAAACGATGAATATGTAACTATTATTCTTATTATTTACTTATTATTTATTATTACTATTAAAATCTAAATAATTAAATGAGGACCCATGGGTAACAGTCATGCAGAGAACAATGGCACATTGGAAGGACTTAAGAAATTTGACCCTGCAGGTTGAAGCATCAGAAAAGACCCCACAGTCAAGGCAGGGTACCTGGAGTTGGCAAGAGTGATCATGTTAAGAAAAATCTGGAGATCTAGCTGCTCAATAAGAGGAATCTCTAGGCCCAGGCTAAGAATCTGTATTTGAGGGCTGGTAAATTTAGTCCAATAATAGCATTCAGCATCATTACGCTGAGGAAAATACTCCAAGTGGGACCTGAAGTGCCCAGTCAGCACCCCTCGATAACCCTCTGCCTGGGAAAATCAAGGTAAGGGGGAGAGGGTGTGGTTAGAAGTTCATGCTCAAGACTAAACCCTTTATGAAGCAATGTAATCAAATCCTACACTTTTCAGAATTACCACTGTTGGTTTGGACTTTTACAAAAGTTCCAACTCTTTTTATTCTTTTTCTAGCCTTTTTAAAAATGCTCTTTTGCTTTTGGTTTCACAACATGCATTGGCCTGCTGCCCTTCTCTTTGAGCCAGTTCACTATTTCTCAGGAGAAACTAATAAGAAGCAATCTCTCGACATGAATTCTTCTCACAGGGTTTCTGCACTTGATAACATTTTCTCCTGCTTCTACAGGAAGAGAAGGAACACTATTCAGATCCAAATTTTGAATGGGACCAGAAAGAAGTCTAGAATTTGGAGGCATTTCAGAAACCCACACTGAATGGAGACGTATTATACAACCTCCAGATCCTCTTAGGTCATTCCTGGCCCAGGGATGTCAGGAGTATCAGCTTCTCATGGCTAGACAGGGAACCCTTTGATTCACTTATCTCTGGCCACATTTAGGAAGAGGGGAACCAGAAACTGAGTTTACTCCCAGATACTTAGTAGCAGTCAGATCAAGACTAACATCCAGTACAGAGCCTGCTGTAGTGTCTGAGCTGCTCCTATTACTCACTCCATTGGAAGAAGGCACTGCAAACAGCTGCTAAATGGTCATGAGAGGTCATGTAATACTAAGCTATTATCAGTCATTCTTAGCTAAACATCTGTAAAGTTCAACCTTTATGCCACAGCAGACCCATGGAGAAGGAGGTACAAACTGAAGGAAGCCCTAGAGATTATTTAGCTCAAGCCCCTCATTTTACATTTAAAGAAACTAATTCCCAGAGCTACCAGTGTAAATGCGAAGCTAATTATTAGTGAAGACAATCAGATCAAGAGAAACTCACTTCCATATGAGGATGTATTTCATGTGATTGATTTATGAAAGAAAGTCATTTTAGGACTGGAATGCTCTGGAAGGAAGGTCTTAGGACAGAATCAGGAATTTCAGAAAATATCAAGGTGCTTACATCTATTGAGAAGAATAAGGCAAATGGAATAGGTATTCTGCTACTAATGAGTGACACACTACCACAAAAGTTCAAATAACAACACTTATTTTTCTCATAAATCTGAAATTTAGACAGGTCTTGGGGAGGAATGCTCATCTCTGTTCCACTCAGCATCAGCTAAGGCAACTGAAAAGTTGAAATCATCTGAAGACTTATTTATTCATATGTCTAGCTGTTGATGCTGGTCATCAGCTGGGACACCAAATGGCACTGGTGGATAGAATCCTACATGTGTCCTCTTCATGTGCCTTACTTAAAGCATGGCATCTGGGTTTCTAGGGTGAGTGTCCTAAGACAACCAGGCACAAGACAACTTGCTTTGCATAACACAGGCCTAGAAGTCACACAGTATAGCATATTACATATTTTATGTTATCGCAGTCACAAAGTCTGGCCCATCCTCAAGGGGAGAAGAATTGGGCTCCAACTTTTGATAGGAGGGATAACAAATAATTTTCAGACACATAAAACAATCACAGTAGGTCAATTTTCAATTTATCTGATTTGAAGTTTCTTCTCAAACTAACTGAACTGATTTAGGAAGTTCTTCCCAACTAATTACTGGGCAGGTCCTAAATCAAGATATAACTATAGAGGCTTCCTGGGGCCAACAGAAACCCCACCATTAAAGAATATCATTTCTAACTCTTCTGGCTGCTAGAATTCCTGAATCATCTACCTCACCCTAGATTCTTGAGACAGGTATTTCAAGAGACAAAAACAAAGAATGAGTCCACTTATATTCTAGGTTCCTAAAGCTGAAAACTCAGTTATGCCATCAGAATCTATCAAGCAGCCACTGAAAGTTTCATTGAGAGAGAAACAAAGCAGATCCCGACTAACTTTGAGTAAATAAGGGCAGGGTAAGAATCTTAAGGAACTAAGACACCTAAAGAGAACTGTAGAAAAGAGGTTTCTTAAAATCAACTAGGTGAGACTGAATGGATCTTCTCTAGCTATTCAATGGAGATCTATGGACACAAGAATGGTTTTTGTCTTTCTGGTTAATAAGGCAAGATGCCCTCTGAATTTTTCAGCGAAAGTGTGACTTAAGGAGACCTAAGTACTCTCTGACTAATTGTACATTTTGGTGAGCTTTCTAAGTGCCTGTATTTCCTACCATATGGCATGCTTCTTGATGGTAAGGGAGAGTACCTTCTATCTGCCATTATTAAAATGTAAAATATAACACATTAACTTCTTGATCCCATAGTCACACCATCAAAGGAAAATGACTTAGAGCACAGGATGGTTAAGCCACACAAAAGGAAGAAATTTTGACAAATGAGGAAGTGGAGGCAAGTTCATGGGACAGAAATTATCTAGGAGGGAAAGAGAAGAGATTGGTATAGAATATAAGGGCAAGTGGGTCAGAATGAAGAGGAAAAGTCACTAAATAGATGGGATAATGAGTATTAGGGAAACAGTTAAAAGGAGCCCTAAAACTTAAAATGGCCCAAAAAATTTAGTTTTGGATGGAGTTGAAAAGCTGAATTCTGCACCTCTGTGAAAATCCACTGAGCTCCACCCTTTGAGAATAAGAAGCAGAGGAAGAGAGTCCCACTGACTTATCTGAATTTATTATTATTATTATTATTATTATTATTATTATTATTACTAGGGGCCTGGTGCACAAAAATTTGTGCACTCAGGGGAGGGGAGATCCCTCAGTCTGGCCTGTGCCCTCTCACGGTCTGGGACCCCTCAGGGCATATCCACCTGCTGGGATGCCTGGCCAGCCTGGGTGAGAGATTGAGGGCCATTTTCAGGCTGCCCACAGCTCCCATTGGCCCAACGTCCCAGCAAGGCTGGCTGGAAGCAGGTTTCTGGGGTTTATTTATCTACTATAACTGAAACTTTGTTGCCTTGAGCAGAGGTCCAGCCAGCCTAGGCAGGCAGTTTCCTCCATCGCTGGTGCAATGGAAGCCTCCTGTTTGCTCTAGCTCCATGGCTGCTGGCCGCTATCTTGACTGATTAATTTGCATACAGCCACTCTGATTGGCTGGTGGGTGTGGCTTAGGTGTAACGGAGTGCATATTACTCTTTTATTAGATTCAATTATCATCATCATCATCATCATCATCATCATCATCATCATCTCTCCACATACTGGTACACACACCCTGTATGTTTCTCATTATGTATATACTATGCAAAAAAAATGTACCTTAGACTCTTAATCTAAAGGTCATGTTTCTGAAGTGCAGCTTCTTTAAGCTGAGGCTCATCTTTCAGTAAACTCAGGAGCCTAGGAATCAGTCTTTGGATTCAACAAGACTTTTGAGGCTACTGTGTGGATCACAATGTAACAGCCCTAACAGGAGAGGCTCTGTCATGTCCCAGAAAGTAGACACTTAAGGGTACTGTGCTTACAAAAGCTCTTAGGGGAATTAATTGTAATGGAGGACAAAGCCAATACACCAACCTATCAGATGTGAGCACTGAAACTTGGAAATGGAGGGAGATGTTCAGAAGGCATAAGAGAGAAAGAGAAAGCGAGAAAGGTGTAGAAGAGAGAAATGGAAAGGAAAAGAGGAAAAGGTAAAGAGAGAGACAAAGAGTGTGTATGTGTGTAAAAGAATGAGAAGGGATGGGGAAAGGAGGAGAAAGAGAAAAAAAAAAACCTGATACTTAAAAATCTTTCCTTATGTTGAGGCCACAGTAAATCAGATGATAATGAAATTCTATACATATTAAATGCTCTGTGGAAAACTTGGAAGCAAATAAGAAATTATATCACAAAACCTCAGTGTCATGTAAATCCCACTGAACAGGGAAATCAAAATGTTAGCAACAATTTTATTCTTTTTATAACAAAACTGGTTCTGAAAATGGGAAAAAAAGAATGGAAACACTTCTGCAAATAATTAAAGGGAGAATGGAGATCATGGGTGGGGGGCAGCTGGGAAAGGGAGGGAGGGATGTGCTGGCAGTGATAAATATAGAACTATAATTTAAGAGACACTAGGAAACGCTTTGTGTGTGTTAATTGGAAATGCATTTGTGAGGCTGCAGTTTGTTCACCATGAATGTCATGACCTTGGGTTTCTTGACGGAATGTGGGCTCCACCCTGTCCCCATGGTGAAGAGAAGAAGCAAGAAACCATGTCATTCAAAGGATGAAAGAAGTTCCAGTTTATACGGTGAAAAGAACCATTTTTTTGTTTTGTTTTTGTTTTTCTGTTTTATTCTTTGCACTAAAGAGAGAAGCATTGCGGGATTATAGCAAAGCTGTCTTGCTTGCCAAGTAAAGAAACTTGGAGATGGGATGGTTTGAGAACTGCCTCACCCCATGTTAGAGTGACAAGATAGATTCTCTTTCCTACCCTTGGTGACCAAAAAATCTTGGTTAATCAAATGAGCATTTGACCCAAGAGAAATATTAGGAACTGGCTTTGGAAAGAGGATTCCTCCTACTGATCTGGGCAGTTCCGGGTATTGATAGTGATCAAAGTCCCTGGCTTTGTGGCTCAGAGCAGAGAAGAGTGGTTCTGGTGAACTGAAAAGTTGAGGTCTGTTATGTATTTTGGTTGAAACTCTTAGTTTTGAATGAGCAAAATGATAAAGGATAATCCTTCACTAAATATGTTCCAATTCACTTCTACTCTGTCACTTATTTTTCAAACCATCTCAGAAACACAATCAGAGCATTTAGAGCTTAGGCCTCAAAGATAACCTGGAGGCCATGATGCCCCAGTAATAGTTGTATCCCAGGTATAAAGGTTGTGACTTGGGAGCCTGTTTTTGGTTTAAAACACACACACACACACACACAATAAAACAAAGAAAACAGGCTCCTAAGTCATTCCAGACTCACCTACTCAGAACCTCTGAGAGTGGTGGGGCCATGAAATCTACATGTGTAACAAACTCCCAGGTAAGTCTTGTGTGGCCAGCCCAACCTACTTCTATAGGTGAACATTTGGGAACCACTGAACACTAAATCCCTTATTTATAACTATTTAATCAAGACTCAGAGAGGAATGACATCACCATAGGCTACATACAGCTGGAACTAAAACTCAAATATGTCACTTCTCAGTCCAGAACTTTGACACTATACTTGCAATCTCCTTCAAAGTATGAGTAAGACCAGAGTCCTGTCCACCACCTAAGTCAAGCCTAAGCCTACCTCTAGAAATGCCTTATTCATAATGACCATGATGATTTTGATCATGATTATGACTACAGTGGTGGTAATTGGTAATACTTAACCAACACTTACTATGTATTTAACACTATTTAATAACTTATTTAATCTTCAAAACAATCCATGTTGTAAGTACTATAATTTTCCCATTTTACAGCTTTGAGACTTGAGGCTAGACACAGCAGAGAATTTGTGCAAGGTCACACAGCTAGAAAGAGGTGGGACTGGGATTCAAGCAGATGATGGCTAAAGGTAGGAAGTGCTGACTTCCTTAACACACTTCTCATGTATTCTAGCACTATGCCTTTTTGTTACACAAGACTTTCCCACTATAACATACCTCTCCTGACCTGAACTCTTCCCCTAACTACCCTCCCTACCTGCTTATAGGTAACAAAAGAAGATGGCAGAATTATCCTGAAATTAAGGGAAAACACTCAACAGAACCCCATGCCAGGAAGGCCTTTTAGGAGTAGGCCTGCAGGCCAGGCATATAGCCAATTATTGTCATGCCTACTTTTCCCCCACTCCCAGCTTCCTACAAAATTAAAAACAGGACTCAGATGAAGATCAAAGTAAGCATGAGCTTTTTTCCCCCTGCTCCCAACTAGAGGAATTCAGGTTTACTATGTTGGAGGATGTGACTCAAACCTTCTTTGGTTCAGAAAGTTCTATTGAAAACTTCCTTTCTACCACCCTCACCTCACTCTATAATTCAGACATAAGGATCTATCTTGGGAAAGTAGAGAAAGCAAAGAAAATTCAAGTGAGAGCTATTAAGAAAAGAGCAGATTATAACTATTCCTCTAATTCTGTTCCCTCCTGGTGGATGGATTAGAAGTCCTGTCTTTTCCACAGAAATATAAGGAGTCAAGCCTGGATGTTGTCTACTAATCCAGGCCTTCTCTCTGATCTATTTCATAATTGTCTTTATGTACTAACTCTCCCATAAGTGAATAATGTCTTTGAATTCTATTTTTCTAGTGGAGCTGATTTGCCTTATGTCATCATAATCTCTTGTAACCAATGGAATATTGAATCTTGGAAAGAATATATCCATCCCTATGAGTTATGCATGCATGCAATGCCTTTGAGCACATATGGATCAGTTAGTTCAGCTGTTCCCTTGTCTCTAATCAACAGAGAGTTCAGCATAAAGCATTAACCCAATATAATATGATATTATCTTGATTTTCTTGACTTGCTCAAAATAAGAGTAAGTATCCTTGAGTGGAAAGAGAAGTGGGACATGGAGATAATAGAAAGCTTTAAAGGAACACTGGGAATCATCATTACTACTTGAGGCCAGAGCTCAGTCCATGGAAGTTCTGGCTTATCTCCAGGGATGCCACATCTGCCTTCCCTGCAGTATCTCCAGCAGGAAGCTCTTAGCTTATGATCCACCTTCGAGCCCCCTGGAAAAGCTGCATCATGAACATTTGGGATCATTTCATATTTCATAAATGGCCTTAACTCACACTCATGAGGTCAACTGGAAGGTCTACTGGATTTAATTATGTTGGAAAGGGAGGCAACCAGAAACATCTTACATGGAGCCAGAGAGACAGCCAGAAGAGAGCAAGCAAGCAGCAGGGAGATGTGATGGGATGTGAGTCATGCTACTCAGACTGAGGGACTGAAACCATGCAGCACCAGAGAAACAAAACTGCATCCCCCAGACAGACAGCATCCAAAGGAGATTCTGGTCCCAATTCATTCCCAGGAAGGATCTGAGAAGATGGTTGTGTTCATTCCACCTTGATGAGTGCAAAATAAGCCATGTAAAATAGCACATGCACCTGTGCCTCGATCCTAAAAAAATTCATTTAAATAAATAAATAAATAAGTAAGTAAATAAATAAATGAATAAATAAATAAAGGTAGAGCTTTAAAAAGGGTCAATAGACTTGACATCTCTCCCTGCTAATTATTTGTTCTGAGTTCCAAGTATACACTGAGAAGCTGGTAGTTTTTATTTAAAGTTTACTCAGGAAAGCTTTTGATAGGAAAAAGAGCAAGAATGCATGTGAAACTGGCCATTGTAGCTCAGTGGTTGAGCATTGACCCATGAACCAGGAGATCATGGTTCTATTCTCAATCAGGGCACATGCCCTGGTTGTGGGCTCGATCCCCAGTAAGAGGCATGCAGGAGACAGCCAATCAAGGATTCTCTCTCATCATTGACGTTTCTATACTTCTTTCCCTCTCTCTTCCTCTCTCTGTAGTCAATAAAACCATATTTTTTTAAAAAAAGAATGCATGTGAAATCATGGGAAAGCAAAATGGACAAAAGCTCACAAAGATAAAATGAATGAGGAAATGAAGAGCACAAATTCTCTATAAGGATACAGATTCATTGAACCATGGAAAGAACACAGTGACTAAATCAACACAGGCAAATAAAATAGTCAAGAATTGGGCTCCTATTAACTGCTATGGCAGAAACTGCTCGTTGTTCTCCAATATTTTTTCTCTCTTCTTTCCTTAAATATAAAATTTTTAGCTGAGCATATTGCTATTCATAATAAAGATAAAATTTCCAGCAATAAATGTAGCTGAAGGGCTCACTTTTTGCCTGTAGAATATAAATGCAAATGTCATAAGGCAGGCCCTTGGAGTCTCTCTTAGGAGACAGAGGGCATGTCCTTGTGGCCTCTTTTTTATCATTCCTTTCTCCACTTGCTGCTTTAAACATAGATAGTACCATCTTGGGTCATGATGATAAGGACAATATTCGAAGGATGGTGAAGTGATGAGCTCTATGAAGTCATGGTCTCCAAGACTGTTATGGAGCAGAATTATCACTGGTCCTAGGAGGCTTAGCCTCAAACCTTGTGATTAACCTCTGATAAAGACCACGAATTCTCCTGAGTGAATGACGGTGTATTTAGGACCAGCTTTGGCTACAAGTGATAAAAACCTGAAATGACTCTCAAGTAAATGGTCGAGAAGTGTATTTCTCTCACACATAAACCAAAGTTCATCTCCTGAATTTAATATTCTTTACCTCTTTCCCTAGAAATAAAGATCATTGTCAGGTAACATAGTCAGACCTCTCTTCTCAGAAGTAAATTATCCCAATTCAACCATTCCTCTTTAATTGTAAGATTCCTTTTACCCCTGTGTATCTTCATTGTCCCATTCATACCTGCTCTCTCATTCTTTCCCATACCCCTTTAGAGTTTAGGTATGTTGAAGTTTCCAGACAGGAGCTAAAAATGTCTTAAAGTCAAAGCAAAACTGCAGGAAGTATATAGAATCAGCCATATGGCTTCAATAAAGGGTCAGCAAGTCAACATGGGACAGTCTGGCTTAAAACCATCTCAATGCTCAGCTCCCTTGACATGACCTTGAATGCAGAGCAGCCTCAAGGGAAGAGAGAGATGGGAGATGGGCTCATGTGTATGAATGTCTACACACTTGAGCAGCACTGCAGGCCCAAGGCCAAGATGCATACCACCTCCTAGCTGCCTCCCAACCCAGATGACTTGGGAACCCCTACCTCCCCACCCCTGCTAACACTCTCTAGCTTTTTCATTACCTAACCCAAAGACCTCCTGAGGCAGATAAAATTCTCCATATATGGTGAAGTTATTGAAGCAAAAAATAATAAACTTTCATGAGCGTGTTTCAATTTTCACTTGTGTTTATGGGCAAGGATGTTTTTTGAATTTTAATCATTGCTGCTGGAAGAAGGGCAAGCCACATGCTGCTAACTTGTTAAAGAAAAGAAGAGGGGTGAGAGAGAGCAAGAGAGAGTCAGTGAGAGTGAAAGTCCATGCTCAGCTGTAAGTCACTCAACCGCTCAGCCCTAATCCTCCCAGTTTGGAATCCCACCCTTAAAACCTAAATGGTAAGAGAAAGGATAAAATATTATCTGGACCTTGCTGTTTTGACAGTTTGCCATGGGGTGTGTGTGCTCCAATGTGTGTATACGTATGTTTTAAGAGAGAAACATCAGTATTCTATGGTACCATTTCATAATATACTGTGTGTAAAAGGGAAAGAATTTGGGAGAACCAGGCTCCTTCCAATTGGACATCAACTTGACCGTTGTTTTAAGCTCACTTTTATCTGGCAGGGTTTCTATTTGCTTTTTAAATGTCAGAAAAGGTTAACAAGCCTTTTATATCTATAAGAAATTTCCTAGACTCCTGGGGCAGATGCCCACCCTACAGTAGAATAAATTGATTACCTCCCCCACTTTCAAATTTGCCTTTGAAAAGGCACATATCTGAGAACTCAAATGAAAGACAAAGAGATTAAAGTAAATGTTCATTTGTGGGTCTGACTATTGTACTCTGAATGAGTGAACCTAGAAATATTCAGATGTTGTATTTCTCTCTGTCTTTCTCATCTGTAGTGACTCACATTTTCCAAATTTCTGTAGATTCAAGAGAAATATTGTGACTAGGAGAACATTAATATTCCCTTTCCTTGGCCCTAAGTCTTTAGCCTGCTGCAATAAAAAGGAACTTAAGGCCCTAAGGGACTATGGAGCCTCCTCTAAGTCTAAATGGTGCTCCATCCGCATCATAGGTGTTTAATAAAGACCAATGGACTGAGTGTCCACCAGCCCCTTCAAGTCTCAGCAGGCTTTCCTATGCCATGTGTGCTGGCTTTCAGACCACCACCAGGGTTTATTTAAAATGTACCTTTTGGGAGATAATTAACAAATGAGCTTTTGATGTGTTTACACTCAATACTTATAATAATCCTTTACCTTCCCAAAGGCAGAGATTAAGTCTGGGGACTCACAGAGAACCAAGGCATATCTGGACCACAGGCCATCTGTCCCCATGGGTGTCTACAGAGATATCCTTTGAGCACCTGGTGTCCAATGGCTATCTATCCAAGCAGATCACTATGAGATATTCCTGCCTCCTGCCACTCTGCTCAGGCCCATGGACTCCTTTTGCTGTGTACCCTGCCAAGACAAGGAAATATCAGTAAGGCACCTTCTGTCGAGTGTCTCAGTGCAGACACTCCCTACCGGAGATTCTGACTAGGAAGCAGGGCTCTCTTTCCAGTACTAACCAAAGGTAAAATACCATTACTTTCCAGATCATTTTTTTCTCCCTTTCTGCCTGAGGGGCTATTTTCTAGTGATGTTTTGCCAGCCATTTTTGTACTATTCTTTGAGTTCACTCCATTTCACTAAGGTTGTGTGCTTTAAAAGTCTAAAGCCATAGACAGTTTTTGTTTCTATCCTCTGGCACTACCTTGGTCTTGTCTTGCTCTAGAAACACTCCACTAGGGTGAAATGAGCATGTGTGCATGTGTGTACATGTGTGTGTGCCTATGAATGCATACATACAAACACACAGGCACTGGCGGATGGATGGAGCAAATTATTGGAGGGAAAACTCACTTAATATCTTGAATCATTTCTGCAATGTTTATAAATAGACAAAAATTGGGTGATAAAGTTTCAAAACTCCTAGCATTAAGAGACTAACTGTAGAAAATTGTCATTTTTAGCTCTTAGAAAACAATTGGATAATTCATCTGAGTAGTATATATGCTTCTTTCTCTAAATCACCCCTGGTGAATTATGACACAACAAATTGGAAGGACCCTTGACTTTCCCACGGAAGCACCAGAGGACAGCACTGAAAGGATGTATCCCGAGTAACCTCAGGAGAATGGCCTACAGGATTTCCCAGCCCTCTGTTCTGGAGGTCAGACCACTCACTGTTCCAGGATTAGGAGGCAGTGTGTGCAAGCTGGGTGGTCAACATTCAGAGGAGAGGGAGGAGGGTGTGGTAGTGCTGTGACACTAAGGAGTGGCCAGTATTCCAAACACCAAGTTCTGCCCCAAAGCAATAGAGCTAACCTCTCAACTTGGCACCCAGAAAGGGAAAGGCAGGAGTCAGAGCAGCCTCACAAAGCCATGAGGTGCCAATTTCCACCTCATCCACTAGTCATAATCCTCCAGGCTTCAGATCACTCAGGTTAACCATTCTTGCCAGCCTTAGGCCTCCTCCCATCTTCTTAGTTCCAGCACAACCCAGGCAGGACAATACACCAAAACTGTGCAGTGAGGGCTGCAGCCAGATAACGTGTGTTTTATATCTATGGGCAAAGCAAGTCTTTGTAAAGTAAGCAGACCCTTTAAATCTAAATTTAAGAAGTCTCCTGCTCCTATAGTCCTTTCCCTACTCTCTTCCTGGCATTCCTTCTCCCCATAAGGTCAGAGCATTCCAGCTCTCATCACTTCCAGAAGAAAGTTGAAAGTAAGAACCTAAACTTGAAGCCTTAAGACCTGCATCAGAGCCTTGTCAATGTCTGGATGATTCTGGGAAACTTAGCACATGGGAGACCTCCAATAAATGTCTGTTGATCTGAGTCAGAAAGATTCTGTTGTTAATAATTTGCCCCTTGAGTTATTTTTCTAGAGTGTGGCTCCCAACTTTTTCTAAGTGAAAATATCAATTTTTTTAAAGCCAAGACATTTCATAAAACACTCTTATAATTAATAACTATTGATTAAGAGATTGTATCAGAACCTAAAACTATACAAATTCAACACCCCTCTGAATGAGTTGTATTTAATATAGTAACTACTGTATTAAAAATTTAATATAGTAACTACTGTATTAAAAATAATGTAAGATATATGCAAAACTATACACTGAGTGGCCAGATTATTATGACCACCTGACATTTGTAGGCAAATTAGCTATAATTTCATGCTGAAGTTGCTAGAGGGCCAGACCATTATAAATGGGGAAGCAGGTTGTTTACCACAATAGTAGAGTGATTTTTTTCTGAAGATATGGGTAAACAATGCAATTGTTAGCCTTTGAATGTGGGATATATTTGAATGTGAGTGGCCAGATTATTATAACCACCTGATGTTTATAGGCAAATTAGCTATGCAATACATTGTATGGGATATGGAAGCCAAAGGCCTGTTCAAACACCTTTCTGTCTGCAGTTCCCAAGATAAAACATCTCTAATTCACACAGGAACACAAGGATTGGACAGTTGAGCATTGGAAAAAAGTCATATGGTCTGATTAATCACGTTTCCAGTTGCATCATGCTGATAGCAGAGTGAGAATATGGTGGAAACAGCATGAAAGTATACACCCCACATGCATGAGTACAATCCTTCAAGCTGGTGAGGGCTGTGTTATGGTTTGGGGCATGTTTTCCTGGCATGATTTGGGCCCTTTAATTTGTGTGGAACAACATCTGAATAGCACAGCAACAGTATTGTTGCTTATCAGGTTCATCCTATCATGTTGATGGCATATCCCAATGGAGATGGCTTCTTCCAACAAGACAACGTGCCATGCCATGGTGCTCGTACTGTGCAGGAGTGATTTCAAGAACATGAGGGAGACTTTACCTTGCTTAGGTGGCCCCCACAATCACCAGACCTCAATTCAATTGAGCATTTGTGGGACAAAGTTAAAAAGAGCCATCAGGCAGCTGGTTCCACAGCCATCAAATCTCACAGAACTGGACAGTGCCATTCACCAGGCATGGTGTCAGATTCCTCGCATTACCTTTCAATATCTCGTGGAGTCAATGCCAAGAAGAATCACTGCAGTATTGAAAGCAAAAGGTGGCCCAACAAAGTACTGATGGGGTGGTCATAATAATCTGGCCACTCAGTATATATATATATATATATATATATATATATATATATATATATATATATATATCTTGTTCAAAGGCTGTTAAATCACATTGTTTACCCATATCTTCAGGAAAAAAAATCACTTCTACTGTTGTGGTAAAAAACCTGCTTCTCTATTTATAATGGTCTGGCCCTCTAGCAACTTCAGCATGAAATTATAGCTAATTTGCCTACAAATGTCAGGTGGTCATAATAATCTGGCTATTCAGTATATATATGCAAAGTTTATCACCCATTGAATCTATGACTTTTCTTTAAAATGAAGATTATTTGGATTCACCTCCCAGGAACTCTAATTAAGGGAATTTGAAAGTACAGTCCTAAAATCTGCATTTTACTCCCATCCATGTTTTTTTTTTTTAATAGTGGTCATCCACTGATCACTCTTAAAAAATAGTATGCCGTATGCGTGCATATTAGCATAACCAATGGACACAGACACTGGGGAAGTGGGGACTTTTCCAGAATGGGAATGGTTGGGGGAGGGGTTGTCAGTTGGGAAAAAAGGAGACATATGTAAAACTTAAAATAATAAAATTAATTAATTAATTAAAATTAAATAGTGTGCAATGAGTACTTTCTTGAATTATCTGTCTACTTATGGCTCTTTATAATTTAACTACTGTTGTTTTCAACCTGTTAAATATTTTGTAATAGTTTTGCTCATCATATATTTTTAATGTTTCCTGAGCTCTATGAAGGTAACCATGGGAAATACTGTCTTGCTAGCTCAGATTGGGGAGATGCTAAAAGATGGAGTTTAGTGCCTTGTGAGTGAAGTTCACAATTTCCAACTGTCTGTCTTTCACAGTAACGGCTCAAAGCCTGTTTCATGATTTCTAGCCCAGCAGGAAAAAAATTGAAGGAGGTTTTTGGGGCTTTTTTTACTTCTCATTGGCTCTACACCAGTTTTAGAAACTCAGTTCTGTGTCTTCCAAATCATACAACCCATAGATCCATAATTGGCCCATCTTATAGTTAGAAGTTTAACTGCCCTTTTATAATAAACATGGGGATGAGCATGGCATCACTATTCTTGGTTCTGAGCATGACTTTTGTCTCATCCATCCAGGAATCCAATTAGAGAATATGGATGGTTTCAGAATCCATTTTGTCTAAAAGAAAGATTTGCTCCTTTCAATAATGCCCTGGAATTTCTGACCTGATTATTAAGAGCTCTGATGAGTCAAACTTAGGCTGGGTTTCTGGCTCTATATAACTCCCACATTCTTTGAGTTTTGAATTCCTTAATAATTTATCAAGTCCATGTCACATTGATTCCAGCTCCTATATTATATTGGAGATCTGAGAAGCATATCAAGAATCTGCTTCCCTAGCCCAAGTTTCCATTTAATTCAGAAAACAGAGCTCTTAATTTATATTTCCTTTGACAAACAATGGTTTAACTTACAGGGGAAAGGCATCTCAGGAACTTGGACAAACTTAAGAGGAGAACTAAATTAGAGGTTAGATAAAACTCAGCCTCCCCACTTCAGCCAGGTTTTGCCATTTCCAGTTACTATAAACAATTGCAATTTTGAAAGTGTTGAAAAAATACATTGAAAATCTCCCCCAAAGGAGAAAGGAATTATAAAAGTATTTCAAATCTCTGAAGCTCAGTGGAACAGTAGTGATCCCAGGACACCTCACTACTGTTTCACTGAGCCCTTGGAATTTGGAGTAAATGGTCCCAACACTTGTCACATTTGTCTAAGTAGTCCTATTATAACATACATAGTAAATCTATAAAATAGTAGGCAATGTATTCTGGGTCTATCTATCTATCTATCTTCTCTCCCCACCTCACAAACGGGAAAAGTAGATTTTCACCTTATTTTATGAACATTTGTACTAGGAATTCTATAGATAAAAATGTTGAAGATAGGGAACAAAGAAGATGTATAAAATTTGCCATCCAGAAATAGAACCCCAAGAGTATTCTTTTGTGTTCATTCTGCTTTCCATAAAAGAGAAAATTACTATTCATTTTTTCCGAAGTGTGCAAACCAGAGAAGGGATATTGATAAGTCTTTGTGTAGCTTCATTGATTGAGGTATAGCTCTGTGATGCTCTCTTTCTTACTATAAAACTGCAGAGGCCATCATCTACTTAAACTTTCCAACTTGAGGAAACTCACTTCCACTCTGGAAAAGCCAACTGACAGAAACCTGGAAGGACTCCTAAAAGCAAACTGGGAAAAGGTATACTGGGAAGTGTATTTTTCTCACATGTGACTTTGGTCAAATTTGTTGACTTCTGGGGTCTTTGGTTCCCTAACTACACAAAGAGGAAGTCAGACTGTACCTCTAAGGCACCTTCTAACTGGGGTAGTCTATAGGTCTCCAGACTCGCATCCCTCACAGCAACTCTCTGTCCTGTGGTAAGACTCTGACTCCTTCTCCAGGTCCCTATACTCTCAGAGGAATGAATTAGAATAAAGAATCTTCATTAAGCAATCAGAGTTTAGCTGTTATTTGGGTGACTGCCTCCTCATTGGTGGTAGGGTGGTCATTTCATTTTAACAAGTCCCCATGGGATGTCAGTGCTGGCCCCATGGGATCTGAGCTGATAGAAGAAAGGAAGAGATATGGAAGAACAGAAGTCCTGGAGGTCTTCATCTTACCTCTTAAACTCCAATGCACAATTTTCATGAATAACATGATCCTAGAAAAGCATATTTCATAGAAGAGGAAGGGACAGAAAGGAGCCATGGTCTGGAACCATTAGGAAAGAATGACAGAGAAAAGAAAGATTGGTAGAAATTACAGAAAGAGGAAGACTAGAGCAAAAAGACTCCATTTAGGATATGCAGGAAGAAAAGGAAACTGAGATGATCAGGGTTGGCAATATGTATCCAGAAAACTTTCAGCCCTGGAAGAATTGGCTAAATTATCACAACTTCTCCTGCTGTCACAAATTGCCTCTCAGTACAGGCTCCAGGAGCTGCCATCACCGATCTGTTTGCAGGGGAGGTTAAGCCTCCTTGCCAAGTTCAGACACTGACACAGGGAATATAGAAAGGAGCAGGGGAGCTCCACTGACATTTTAAGAGTGATAACATCAACACCTACCCTGATGCCTAATTATCAGAACCATTGTCAGAGACAAGGATGCATGGATCACCTCAAATTCTCAGGGGTCAGAGCAGTGTGGTGCTCTTTCTGCTATCGAAGGTAGAAGCCACCTCTACAACCCACCAAGTTTCAATCTCTTCTTAAGAACTTCAAGTAGCAGGGAGTTCATTATTTTTTGAGTCTGCCTTATTGTTAGGCAGTTCTATTAGAAAGGTTTCCCTTGATTTGAGGGAAAGTTGTCTGTCTGTTTGTAACTGGTACCCACAGAGCCCAGCTCAGCCCTCTGGGATCACACAGGAAAAAAGTAACCCATTTCCTTGTGCCAATTCCTTACTGTCTGATGTCATAAACCTGGCATGCCTGGGTCCTTCAGCTGCTCTTCATAGATCATGGTTTCAAATCTCATCTGGGGTGTTGCTTATTATGGTTATGGAGAATTGTTTGTGTTGTTTAAATTAGAGACAAAGAATAATTTTCCCCATTTTTATTTTAAAAGATAGAACTTTTGCCACAAGGTATCTGTGATCTTTGTTAATGTGTGTTTCCTCTCTGAGCTTGGAGGATTTTGAGTTTCATGGACCTCCCACTTCTACAAATATATATAAAAAAAAAAGTGTAAACTGGCATCATCTGCTGAGCTCATACTCTTCAGGGCTTAACACCAAATGAAGTCGGAAGAATACTCCAGCTATTGCTGGAGATGCAGAAGTTGGTGCTATGCAACTGTAAAACTCTCCAGGGTTCTTTGTATAGAAGAGCTCTTCCTTTGCTCCTATATATCTCCACATATGTCCACCAGGGTTCTTCATCATCCTCTGTTGTCCTTTAAGGCAGCTGTCCATGTTAATTTTGGTTTCTCCTGGTTCAGAAGAAAGCATGGAGATTTCATCTCCAAAACTGGATTACACTATAAATGTTTTGGTTTTGACAGCTAGGGAATTGGGACTGCTGGACAGCAGTTTGTCTAAAATCAAGTGTAATATCTGTTTCTGTCAACTTAATAGCTAGGGTATTGGTTTAAAAAAATCCTGTTTTTGAATGCTTAGATCAGATAGAAGAGCTGAGAGAGATTCTCAGCTTATTAACTAGCTTGATATTATTTAACATTTTATTTTAAAGATAAACATGATAAATCCCAAAGCCTAGGTTATACCATAAACAGGACAAAGAGGCAATTAGTAGGCCAGGACCTCTGCATAGCCAAAATGTTCTCAACAATTGAGATTATAAAGGTAAGAAAAAAATAATTTTTCTTTAAGGTCATTCTTACTACCTTTATGTATATACTGTTCTCAGTCTCTTCCCACTACTTGTAACAAAGCCTGGCATATATTGGGTACTCAATGAATGTATGTGAAGTGAATTTTTAATCAAAAGCTTGTTGATAGCTTTAGGTTTGCATCATTTAGTCATCTACACACCAACATTTATTAAGCATCACCAGTGTCCTGGGCATTGTGCTAGATACTGCAGAGTTTATAGTGTAATTTGATGAGCTCAGAGCTCAAATTCTGGTAAGAGTAGTAAAGATATTTACCCAAGTGGCAGTACATGCACAAATAAGTGACTGAGATAAGACACAGTGGACACTAAATGTAAGAAGATAGTATAAAGCTTTCTTGTGAAAGGATTCATTCAACTTGTCTTACTCAGTTAAACTTGAAGCTTGCTATCCCCTCCTCAACTACAAGAACTTAATCCAACTATTCGAATTAAAATTCTTAGACATAAGTTTTCAGTCAGAGCTCAAGGGAGAACTTTTCCTATGGAGGGTCCTTGTTTCTGGCTTTTCCTCTACTTCCTGGCAAGACTCAATTGGCACTTCTTTGGGTGACCCACCCATTTGTAAACTTCTCCCTGGCAGCTCACCTTCTCCTGGACTTACAACTGGGAATCTCATACCTGGCTGCAGCCAAAAGATTTCAGGAAATGGTGCTTTGGAAACATATCTTTAAAATGAAAACAGATAAAGCAGCTGGCAGTGGAGCCAAGGAAAACTAAACTCTTTCTGAAAAACAAGCAGTTTCTTGGCACTAGAAACCTACCTGCTCTAAGGCACCACCACATCCTCTAATAAAGGCACTAGCATACCCAGAGACATATGGACACACAAATGCTCAGCAATGGAGCTGCAGAACAGGCCCTAGAAAACCTCAGAACCCTCATCCTATAGATCTTTGTAGGGGTCCTGAAGCCAGTAGAGTCTGCAGCCTTAGAGGCTCTAAACCAAAAGGCCTGGGTCACACACTTCCTTCTGAAGAAAACTCTTTAGCTTCCTCCTCCACATGGTACATAGTTTAATCCAAGTTGGTTGGAATTTTTGAAGCATTTCTGTTAGATCTATCTTTTAGAAATCTTTACTTTTAAATTACTAGAGGCTCGGTGCACAAAAATTTGTGCACTTAGGGGTATCCCTCAGCCTGGCCTGTGCCCTCTCTCAGTCTGAGACCCCTCAGGGGATGTCCACCTGCTGGCTTAGGCTCGTTCTCCAGGGGGATCCGGCCTAAGCTGGCAGTCAGACATCCCTCTGGTAGCCTGTGAGGCCTTGAGGGATGTCCACTTGCCAGAAAGGAGCAGGCCTAAGCTGCAGTCAGACATCCTTAGTGCTACTGAGAAGGTGGGAGGGGCTCCCACCACCACCACTGTACTGGCAGCCATCAGCTTGGCTTGTGGCTGAGCATAGCTCCCCCTGTGGGAGTGCACTGATCACCAGGGGGCAGCTCCTGCATTGAGCATCTGCCCGGTGGTCAGTGTGTGTCATAGTGACCAGTCATTCCCAGTGGTTCTGCTGTTAGGGTCAATTTGCATATTACCCTTTTATTATATAGGATAGAGACCTGGTGCATGGGTGGGGACTGGCTGGTTTGCCCTGAAGGGTGTCCCAGATCAGGGTGGGGGTCCTGCTGAGGTGCCTGACCAGCCTGGGTAAGGGGCTCAGGGCCATTTTCAGGCTGGCCACAGCCCCTTCAAGGTGGAGGTCCCCGCTGGGGTGCCTGGCCAGCCTGGGTGAGGGTCTGACGACCATCATCAGGCTAGCCACACCCCTCCATAAACCAAGCTCCCAGCCTCTCCTTTTTTTTCTGGGATTTATTTATCTTTTATAATTGAAACTTTGTAGCCTTGAGCAGAGCCAAAGGCTAGCCAGTTCAGGCGGGAAGTTTGGCTTCCTCCATTGCCAGGGGAAACCCAAGCCTCCTGTATGCTCCAGCTCTGTGGCCAGCACCATCTTAGTTGGGTTACTTTGCATAATCGCTCCTGATTGGTTGGTGGGCATGGCTGGTGGGCATGGCTTGAGTATACTGGAGGGGCAGTTAATTTGCATGTTTCTCTTTTATTATATAGGATGAAGGTTTTATTTCCAATTTAGTAAAAGAAAAAATAGAGATGCAAGTTGAGACCATTTCATCTACTACGGTGGCATTAGTAAGCTGACACATCATTAAAGGCAGCCAAACTGTACTAAGAAATGTCATTTAAATAATATTTCCTTGCATGGCTATAATACATTCCAATGTATAATGTGCTTTCACTTGACTGAGCTCTCATGATCCTCGCAACAGACCTGGGTAATTTAGCTAGGGTGATCTTCACAGCACATGTAGATGAGGAAACTGTGATGAGCAGACAATGAGTGATTTGCTCAAGTACATATGGGGAAGAAGCAGACAGCACACATCTTCCTGTGCTGCATTGAGGGTTTTGCCCATTGTTGTAGGCATTCCACTTCTATGGTTGCTCATCACTTGAATAACAGGTAATTCAACAAACCTATTGAAATACAGGCCCTCTGTTACCTGAATATTGCTGGGTCTCTTGGAATCCCACCCCTACAAGTCAAAGTACCCTCAAATCACAAAATGGAATTACAAAGGATTCTCTCTATGTTCTTTTTAAAAAATAGCACAAGAAAGCCGACAGCACAGGGAACTTTCTCTGAACCCTCTTCACATTTCTCCCTTCTCCCAGTATTTGTCACTGCCACTCATGGCAGCTGAAAAAAAAATATTTCTCTCTCTTCTTTTCCCACTCTCCACACCATGCTTCCTGCAAACCCCTTACCATACACTATTCGCATTCTTTTATTTCATGGTTTCACAATTACCCCCTTCAATTCTTGCTTTTTGTGTCTGACTTTCAGACACAGAGTGAAGTCTGAGTTGAGTGGGAAGCATTGGGCAATTCTGACATCCTTTTACATGCTGTAATGACAGGCATGACATGAGATAACAATCCTGGCAGTGTGTTGGCAGGAACACAACACAGTATGGGCATGGTTCTCTAACACATCACTCAGACTAGCCCCATCTAGATGTAAAATGGAGAAGGGAAGAGATCTCCTCACATTCACCAAGCTGATAAGATAGTAGAGTCATAGTCTCTGGCAATACAAGGGACAAGATGCTGAAACTATCTTTCTCCAAGAAGATGAGCAGAGAGCCAAGTAGGGAAGAGTGACTACTTACTGAAAGACAAATGTAAAGAGGTATCCTCAGAGGAAGATGAGTTTTACATGAGTAAGAAAAAGATTAACCTTGAAAGTGTTCAAATGCCTGTGCAGCACTGAAGCAATTTGATCTGTATCTGCAGCCAGCCCAGGTGAAAGCAGACCAAGAATCAATGGTTTTTACTCCCTTAGGATTAGACTGTGAGTCCTGCATTGCTGTTCTCTCTGCCACTACTTTTGATTATTTGCTTCCATCCACAGTGTAAGCTCCTTGAGGACAAGTTCTAAAACATCAGCATCTGGTACAGTGTCTACATTCTTAGGGAAAAAAATCAATAGAGGAAATACTCCAGGGTAAAGAAAGAATGTCTCTAGTCATTACATATATACTCCATGAATAAAGGATGGGAAAGCTTCTATCTTCCTATACTATGTGATGGTTCCTGGTTCTTGAGATCAACTGTATGAAGCTTTATCAGAATTGTCAGTATCTTACAATGAGTTTTTGTAACTTACTCACTCTTCACTGTAGATTTGGGAACCAGACTCAAGGAAATTGTTTGTCTTCATAGAGTGAGGCTAGTAAATCAATATGATTGGCAATATGGCAATCCTCTCTCAGTGACTACACCCTACAAATCCCACACTAAAGTGAAGACCCTACCTCTCCTTGGGAGGAAAATGAGATATTTGGACTTTTACTTACTAAAAACAACTGGTGATGTCCACGTTTCTTCTCTGACTGACTAAGGAGGATAACATGCTCCTAGGAGCCCACAAATACTTTGCACAATGGCCCAACCTCCCTTCTACTTATGAGGTTGAGAGCTGCAATCCCTTTCTTCTGGGCTTTGGCTTCACACACAGACATCTACTGTCCTCCCAGCTTGACCTTCTGAGGTTGAGACAAGATATTAATACCTACTTTTGCTTTTATGTTGAGCAAGTCCATCATATCATGCTTCCTAGGCAATTATTCCATTGTTTTATTTTCAAATATCAACTGAAGCCAGAGGTTTTTATGATCCTTCTAGACCTTAACTTTGAACAAAGCAACCACCACCATCTCACATCCACCTGCTATGAAAATTTGAATCAGTTTAATTTTCCTCCTCTCTAAAATTGATGTATATAAGCCAGTCTTTGCATGGAAGTGACTGTAGGATAAACAAATGACTCACCTGGAAATGCCCTGGACTGTTCCTGAGGCACCATCTGGAGAGCCTGGTTCCATAATCTTTTGGGTAAGATTGTGACATCTTTTGTGAGAAATGTTTTTTTTTTTTTTTCAGGAGGCCAAAATTCCAGCCCACTAATATGTTATGGCTTTTGGCATGTTCCTTGAATTCCTTCAGACTCAGTTTCTCTTCTTTGCAAAATGGAATAAATAATACTGTCTAGTCAACTGGCACCATAGGAATCATTTTTAAAACAATTTGTGCACTTTAGATGGAAAGACATCAGGGGCAGCCAAGTTTTTGTGATTTTTTTTTTTCATATTGAATCACTTCAACTAGAAGCAGGTGGTTTAATAAATCCAAGTGGGGAAACCAGTAAAGATGTGCACACAAATCACCATGTTTCTCTTTGGCATATGGTATAAGCAACTCCATTATGATGTTAAGGACAAGCACTTCTCATTAATATATTTTAGATGTGCTGAGCCTCTTTTTTCCTGAGGCTTCTGGATGCAAAAGTTTGAATAGATGGGAGACCTTAGTGACTCTTGAGAAGAGCTTATTTTCTTTCCCAGGCTTCTCAAACCTATTGAATATCACTTGTCATTGAGATAAACCTTCACAGAGAGACACCCAGGAGTCTAAGCTTATTCTGGATGTTAGGAACTGGAGCATGTGTGTGACTCAAGAAGGGCACATATTGGTGTTAGAGAAAATGGCTGAGGTTTTAAAACATTCCCCAAAAGGGAAGAGAAGAGATGTTATACCTTCATGACTATACTGTTCTGAAACAGATATTGATCCTGTCCCTCTGGTCATTCAAGATTCTACTCACAAACTCTCTTTGCTGATAAACCCCTCTGTATCAGTTAATCCAATGTTCCATAAACCAGCCCTTTCACCATCTCAACCCATAACATTTATCAGTTTTCATGTGAAAGGTATTGATTCAGAAGCTCCTGGTGGCTCCCTGCTAAACCACTGATTTTTACTAATGCATTTGGAGGTCCCAGAATTGTGTTTTCTTGTATTCCTTTCCATTTTCTTCATTGTAAGCCCCTTTTCCTTCAAATAAACCCTAACTTCAGTTTAAGACCTTCCTGAAAGATGATCCTATAGCCTCCCTTTCTAGACCTTCCCAACCCTCACTCTCATTCAAATGAGAGAATCACTAAAGGCCTCCTTGTCCTTGCCCCCCAACAGACCCTCATAAATCCACACTGAAGTTTTTTTTTAATTAAAGCGTCCAAATAATTAATGATCAACTCCATTTGTGCCATTGAAAACCCAAATGTCACACGGTTGAAAGGACCCAACCAAATAATTCAGTGTATCCTATAAAGCTTTAAAAAAGCAGAGACCAAGAGGCCTGCATGACTAGTTTCTGTGCTGCCTGAAAAGCTTGGTTGGGTTTTGGGCACTTGATTGGATTCCAGGAATAATGTGCCTTGAGCACAAAGGGCTCTTTTGATGTGTCTCTGCCATCACTCCTCCCCTTTCCTCCTCACTTTACCTGGGATACACATTCTCCTTGTCTCCCAAGTTGGAAAAAATAAAGCATGGACTAGAGGGGAAAAAATAGCAGATGCAAAGTCAAGAGTGGGGGTTGGGAAAAACTGAAGTTCCGAGTCTGAGTTTGGTTACTAAAGTCTGGTTATTCCAGAAGGAATAGGAGAAATGTAGTTTATACGGTGTCTATGACCAGACACTGGAAAATGTAATGAAAAGATGTTTCTTGTTTGAATGTGGTCCCTTGAGGTATACATGGGTAATGAGTGAGTCTTCCAGAAAGAACCTGCTACTTTCAAAGAGTCAGGAGAACTACAGATTACCAACCCTGAAAATCAGTGTGGATTGACTTGCCTAATTTAGGCAGAGAATCTCATAGTAAATCCAGTCTGTTGATTTTTCATGGCACTGGAATAATCTAGCAAAACAGAGAGAAAGAACACAGAATCCCCGTTGCTAGAACACACTAAGACAAAGAGTGTGATTCTAGTACCATCTGTAGAGATACCAAGACTGACAGCAGAAAGCAGTGAGCTGTTGATAGTAGAGGGCTACCTGAGGTCCTTTGAACTAGAGCAGGCTGTTTTATCCTGCTGGTCTCATTTTCTTTATCTACAAAAAGATAAAGTTAAACTACACCAATATCAGCTCTAAGATTCTGTATCAGAAATTTGTTGCTGCCCCCAAATTAATGAACTAAAATAGCAGCCCACTTACTTAGGTCTTCCTTAATTTCAAAAATGTGCCAAAGATATGTGTGAAAGTTGTAAACATATAGATTCATTACATTTAGTCCAAGTTTTTGATGTTTTGATGCTACTATAAATGGCTTATTTTTTTAATTTTATTTTTAATTGTGTTGTTAGTATATAGAAATACAATTGTGTTTTACATATTAACTTTTAACACAATAACCTCATCAACTCACTTAATTCTAATAAGTTATCAATAGATTATCAGTCTCTCTCTTCTTCACCATCAGCTCACAGGGGAAGATGTGTGGTATATCTGTTAAGTTTCTTGGGTTGCAAGCAACAGAAGTAGCTCTGGCTAACTTAATTGTAAAGCAGGATTTGTCTTAAGGCTATGGGATGGTTTTGCGAGTCACAGAAAACAGTAAACTACTAGACTTCAGAAAAGGACAGAGTCCAAAATAGCGTTAGAAAACAAATCAAGTGACTATTCAGGACACTCTAACAGGGGAGCTCTGGGCTTCCCTTGTGTCACTCCTATAAGATTCAAATTCTTCAGAGAACAAATCTTGTTTTCTGTTAAGTCCAACCATTGAGCATGTTGCCAGTTGAACTGACTGGCCAACTGAGTCTCCATGCAATTCTGAAGGAGTGGAACCCCAAAAGGAATTGATGATGTTGTTATGAACTGATGCTGTAGAGGCAATACAGTGTGTGATATCTAATTAGATCTTTCTGCATCTCACCCATCTTACCAGGTATACAGATTAGCACTTAAATTTTGGTGATGATATTGGTGACAGAGAAGAGTACCATATCAAACAGCCCTAACTTGCAATCAAAAGCACTTGGGCTCACTGTCAATGATCTACATCATTCATTTATATAAGAAAGTGGATCCTTTGCTGTAGGTAGAGCACAGGAGGTTTTGTCTCGGTGCAGAGGCTGATGCATGCTGTGAGCTTACTCCAGCATTTCAGATCTTTCTGGTACACCAGGGAGATGGCAATGCCCACCTGAGCCCCTCCCAGAGCCGCCTACACAGTACCCTGACCTTTCATTGGCTCCCCTAAGATGGTGTTCCATGATTGGCTACCTCCACTATAAATAGGGCTGCCTTTCCTCAATAAAGTTAGATCTGCATCCCAGAACCTGGTCTCCAGAGTCGTGCATGCAAGCGTCCTACGCTAGGGGCTCCGCCATCCTCACCCCTGAGAAATCCCCTGCTTCACTTTGCCTAGCTTCCTTCCCTGGGCTTCAATCAATCTCCTTTCCCCTATTAATATGCATTGTACTGTTGAAATAGAGCTGATAAATAACCAAATGAATGTGCATTCTATCTTGCTTTCTTGCTTCTACTGTTTCTTTTTAAGGTAGTGGTGTGTTTATTTTGCTGCGGTTACTTCGAAATCAGTAACTACATTGAATTCTATCTGCTTGTTGAACTGCTGACTCTGAGCTTGAGCACACTTAGTGTATAAAGATGTTTGTGAGTTTCCTAGGTGTTTTTAGTCCATAAGAAAATGGATCGAGGTCATCGCGATCAATTTTCTTAAGGAGAGAATTGTAGTGAAAATGAAGTGAGGTTAAAAGGCTCTTATCTTTGCCATCACTTGTCTCCACCTTTGGTTATTGCCCTTTCTGTTTTTCATTAGCATGCTGACAACTGGAGCTATAGATGTTTTCATCTACACTTCAACTACTGCACTGATTTCAGTTCCAAGTTATGAAATCTAATCTAAACCTTAGAAGGGAAGTTATAAACTGTAACTTTAAATTTCAGTTTACAGCATCCCCCAGGATGATTCCAGGAATTGAATTGGGAGAGGTCCTGGGAATCAGAAACCACCTCCTTCCTCCCCTAAAAGGACCTGAGAACATTTGAACAAAACTTATAAAAATACTGTTTTCACAACATCCAATCTGAGAAGAATTGCAAGAGAACATCTCATCCATCCCCCTCCTGGCAACTACTTCTAACTAATCCCAGACAGAAGAAGGTTTTTCTTATTCTTCAAGATCATTTGAAGGTCATTTCACAATTCCCCTGGCCACCTGTTTCAAAATATAAAACTGAATGCCAGGAAAATATTCCTCATACTCAAATACCAATTCTTCCTTAAATTCAGACCATATTAAAGTATAAAATTTCAGAGCTGGAAGAGAATTTAAATACCATGTAGTCTAGAGGTCAACAATAGTGATCCAGGAATTGAGATATATTTTACTAGGGCCACAGAAAGTTTAATTTTTCAACTTTTGAATTAGCTATCAATGCTTAAACATTGAGATATTACCTTTTTAAAAATCCATATAGCTATATATATAGAAAAATTAGAAGATCTGGAAACAATGAGGCCCTCGTTCCCATGCCAACAATCAGAATTGGGTACTCCTGTTTAGACTGGGGTTTTAGGGGGAAATAACCTCTAGTATACCAGAGAGCCAACTAGGCCTGCTTATTTCATTTACCCTAAATGACTGGCCCTTATCAGCACCTAAGTTTGTGACTCCTACTCTTTGCTGATGAGAAAACTGAGAACCAGAAAAATGATTTGACTGAGGCCACCAGCTATAAATGTGACAAGAACTAGAACCCAGGACTACGCCTCCTGGTCCAATGCTCTTCTCCTATAGAGCACTGCTTTTAGGCTGTAGCCATGCCAAACTACAGAGTATACAAACTCCAGAGTAGAGTATGGAGAAGACAAACAAAGGATCTACAGAGTATATGAAGGTATAAGGTAGGAGGGATTTTACTTATCAAGAATATAAAAAAACAAAGATTCCAATCTAGGCATATGTTTATAAAGGGTTGTTAAACTTACAGGTAAATTTATCTATATAAATAAAAATGTAAATGTTCATTTGCTCAAAATCTCAAATCTCTGAAAGTTCTTGACTGATGGCTTTGAAATTTTGACACAACTTTGCATTCGAATACAAGTGTGTTTTTTTATACCCATATTATATAGATGTCACACCTGTGACAGGTAAAAACATGCTTTTTTTAAAAAAAAAAACAGGTAAAAACATGCTTTTTTGAAAAAACAGGTAAAAACATGCTTTTTTTGAAAAAACAGGTAAAAACATGCTTTTAAAAAAAAAAAACAGGTAAAAACATGCTTTTTTGAAAAACAGCGCCATCTGTTGGATGTAAAAGCAACACACACTATGAGCTTAACAATATTATTCAGTCTAACATTCAAAGCCAGGCAGTCACATACAAGTCCGTCGACACTATTGTGGAAGCAGATGAAGTGGTTAATTATCCAACAGAAATTTGGAATTCACTTGATCTGCCAGGGATGGAATTCAATCAGTGTGCCAATTATCATGTTGTGAAATATCAACCAGCATGGGGCTG
Source organism: Murina feae (assembly GCA_004026665.1). NCBI lineage: Eukaryota > Metazoa > Chordata > Mammalia > Chiroptera > Vespertilionidae > Murina > Murina feae. The sequence continues at coordinate 16,986 of PVJC01000670.1, read as the reverse complement.
GGCCTCGGGCCAGGGCTGGGCTGGGGCTCGGGCAGCCGCCACAGTCCCTCCCACAACGGCGGCCGAGAAGTGTGGTGGGCAAGAGCAGGGGAGCTTCTTGGGCTCCTTTTTCCTCCGGCTTTTGGGCGACTTGGAGAGGGTCCCTACCGGCAGAAGTCCAGAGTGGCCTGGCCACTTCGGGCATGGGGCACGGGCTGCCTGCGGGGAGCAGGGGTGCAGGCCCTTGCTGGGGGGGGGGCGCGGGCTGCAGAGGTGCATGTGTGTGAGGCCAGACCAGCTGGGCGGGCGAGGGGGAGGGGGTGGTATGCCAGGGGCAGCCACCCAGGATGGCGCATTATGTACCCACAAGCGTTGTGCAGTTAAATATATTAGAAACATGTGCTTTCTCTTTTCTTTCTTTTATTTATTTATTTTTTCTTTATTGGTCAAGGTATTACAAACGTGTCCTCATCTCCCAATAACCCCCAACCCTCCCACCACTCATGCTCTCATCCCCCTGTTGTCTGAGTCCATTGGCTTGGCTTATATGTATGCACACAAGTCCTTTGGTTGATCTCTCCTCCCCACCCCCACCCTTCCCCACCCTCCCTCCGGGAATCAACAGACCGATCATTGCTTCTCTGTCTCTGGATCTGTTCCTGTTCATCAGTCTATGTTGTTCTCTATATTCCATAAATGAGTGAGATCATATGATATTTATCTTTCTCTGACTGCCAGACTGAGCCACAGCAATGCGTGGCTGGGTACAGCTAGTAAAAAATAAAAGTGGAATAGTATATTTCTCAAACTAGCTTTTTGGTACTGGGTAGATACTATCTAAAACAGTCTTTTGAGCCACTGAAAAGGAAGTGACCCCAGAGCAGAGTAAGAATTCTGTATTAACCATCTCTTGCAACACAATAGAAAAAAATTAAGTTAAACATTAAGGCAATATGTACAGCCCAAAAGTACCTGATCATTGCAGTCAGTTCCAGCTCAGAATAGGCCAGCTATCCTGTGCCCAAAACAGTTATAGGACTAATTGCATCACCACAGCCACCAGTTGTGTAAGCCAATCCTTTCAAATGGTTTCTAGCTGTGAATGTGGCTCAGCACAGAGAAAATGACCAAAACAGGCTTTCAGGTTTCCTTCTTGTAGCTCTTCACCCACACTCAAGAAGAGTTAGAGAAGGAGCCCTTCTTCCCAAGAGCAAAGACAACTGGAGCTTGAGATATTTGAGTTTAGTTGGAGTTTGAGGGCATCTAAATCTTTATTTTCCCCAAGGCACTCACAATTGTCATTGATGTGAAGAATAGCTTTTGTGCCCTGACCAGTTTAGCTCAGTGGATAGAGCATCGGCCTGCAGACTGAAAGGTCTCAAGTTCGATTCTGGTCAAAGGCATGCATCTTGGTTGTGGGCACATCCCCAGTAGGAGGTGTACAGGAGGCAGCTGATCGATGTTTCTAACTCTCTCTCTCCCTTCATCTCTGTAAAAAATCAATAATATATATATATATATATATATATATATATATATATATATATATATATATATATATATTTTTTTTTTTTTTAAAAGAATAGCTTTTGCTAGTTGGAAAAGTTGTGGGGAAAGATTTAGCTAAGAATTCTTCATCATGGTCAACTGACTTTTAATAAGCTTAGTGGTCTTTGTGGGTTACAAAACAAACTGATTAACATCTATTGCCTCACAGAGCTGACCACCAAAAGAGACAGCATTTCCAAATTGACTACTTCCCCTCCCTCTCCTAATATTCTCTTTAGAAAATCAGAAATTTAAAAGAGCATTCTGGAAGGGTCAACTTGGGGCCTGGTGGTCTTAAAAAAATCATGCTCAGTGGATTTGTACTCCTTTTCAGTATTGGTTAGATGCCAGAAAGGCTTCTTAAATGGAGAATTCCTTTCATCTGATGACTATGGAGCCTTTCCTAATGAAACAAGGAGAATGCTATACTAGAATATACAATATAAAATGGGGCTGACATTGCAAATCAGCAGAAAAAATAATAGTGCTGAGATAATTTATTATTAAGATGTAAAAAAAACAAAAACGTACAATTGAATCCCTACATCTCCCTTTAAGTAAAATTATATTTAATGTTGATTAAATACATAGATATGCAGAAGAAAACAAAACATTTTAGAAGAAAGTATAGCATAACTAAAACAATGGAAAAGGAAATAATTTATAATAAATAACACAGAGAAACAAATTTTTAAAGCAATAACTTTAAAGAGGATTGATGAATTTACCCATATTAAAATAAATACAAAACATATGTAACAAAAGATACATAAAAAGTGAAAAGATAAGCAATAGACTGACAGAAGATATTTACAAACATATAACAAACAAAAGATTAGCGCCCAGGATATAAAAAGGACTCCAAAAATTAATAAGTAAAACAACTTTCAAAATGTCTAACATGCATGTACTTGGATCCCCAAAGGAAAAGAGAAAGAGATTAGAGCAAAAGAAATATTTGAAGGAATAATGACCAAAAATCACCCCATAATTAGAAAAAAATTCAGCAATCTCAGCCAAACCTAATCACAAATTTAATAAATTTAAAGAAAGCCCTGCTTAGACACATTATAATCAAACTTCTGAAAACTATAAATAAAGCACAAGTATTGAAAGCAATTAGAGAAAATGATACATATAGAAGGCCAGTGATTCAAATGACAATGGATTTCTCATTAGAAACCATGGAGGTGAGAACACAGTACCATAATATCTTTAAAGAACTAAAAGGGAATAAAAACTATCAACCCTGAATTTTATATCTAGCAAAAATATTCTTCAGAAATTAAGGTAAAATAAATCTAAGAGAATCACTGCTAATAGACCTGCACTACAAAAAAAAAAAAAAAAGCTGAAGGGAGTTCCTCAAGTTATAAGAACATAATACCAGAGTAAATGCATTTTCAGGAAATACTAGAGTATCAATAATGGTAAATGATAAGTATCTGGTGTATAAGTATCATGGTTCAACCAGAGATATATAAAGGAGATAGAATCATTACAAAGAATTGATTTATACAATTATGGGATCTGGCAGGTGACTGAGAAAAAAAGATAATTAGTACGTTACAGTCTCACAGGTTTTTAGCTTCTGAGCTGAGGAAAAACCTAAGCCCTCCTGTAAAGGCTTAACCCAGGATAATGTCACTTTTTATTAAAGTCAACTGATTATAATATGGACTTTAATTATATTATAAAATCCCTTTATAGCAGCCTTTAGATCAGTGTTTGACTGAATAAGTGAACTACTCAAATTTACAAATCAAAACATCATCACAGTCCTAACTGGTTTGGCTCAGTGAGTAGAGAGTGAACCCACATACTGAAGGGTCTTGGGTTTGATTCAGGTCAAGGGCAGGTACCTTGGTTGTGGGCTCAGTACTCAGTATGGGGCATGCAGGAGTCAGCTGATCAATGTTTCTCTCTCATTGATGTTTGTAATTCTCTATTCCTTCCCCTTTCTCTTTGTAAAATATATTTATTTTAAAAGTCATCACATCTAGGCAAATATAAAACACCACTTTATTTCCTCTTAAGCAATTTAAAATATGTATAATTGTTCAAACTAAAATGTTTTATATTGGTGGGGTTTTCCATGTATATAGATGTTAATATATGACAACTGTAATATAAAGGATGGTGGGTATGAAACAAAGGGACTCAAAAGGTTGTCAGTTTTTATATTTTGCATGAGTGGTAATATTAACTCTTAGTAGACTACACATTTATACATTTTACAGATATCTAAAACAACCACTAAAAATATACAATAATCTATAGTTTTAAATTTAGGCCAATTGGTACATACAAAGGTCTTCACTCATGTATGCTTTTCACCTTTATATATTTCTGGAATTTTGTAATTTTTCAAACTTAGAGAGAAACTGGAGTCTCAAGTATGGCTGCTTGGCAAAAAAAAAAAGGAGTCTTCAGTCATAATGAGGGAACAGACGCCCTTGCTGAATGCCCTCAACTATTTTGACTTCTGGAGAGGCGGGCCGGCCGTGATTACATCTGCGATTAGGTGACTCACCATAATTATGTTTTGTTGAAATTGAATTTATTGAAGCATGAATCATTCTTCCCAAGTCCTACCTAATTGCTCCAAATGCTATGGATGGGAAGGATGGCGGGGGAGTTTCTCCTGGAGGTCATTATAGAATGAATGTGCGCGTGTGTGCGTGTTCACGCCTGCACATGCGCGCACCCCACACACCTTGCAGAAAACCAGCAGCGCTGTCTCATCCTCTGTGGTAATGCGACGTTTGGCAGGGAATGTTTGCAGAGCTAACTGTGGTTTCTTCTGCCGCCTACCCCCTCCTCGTATTTATGAGCAACTCACTATTTGGCTACTTGGCTCCCTGAAGGACTCTGTGCCTCAGACTGGCCCCCTTTGGCTATTGTCTGGTGCCTCAAAGCTGCTAACTGGCCTATTTGATCCCTATTCTCCAAGCTCAGACCCCCCACTGCTGGGTGGGTATCTTGGGGAAGCCCTGGGAGCTATGGGCCAGCTGCAGAACTATAATTTAAATCCACATGGTGCTCTGGGGAGGCAAACAGCAAATCCATGGTGACTGCATGGGAACCCCTGCAGCCATCCCCTCTGTGTCTGGTATACAGAGAGGAGTGGGGGTGGAGACAACTTTGGACTCTTAAACACTGTGGGTCATCCACAGTTTCACACATGCAAAAAGCTTAGAATCTTTCTCCTGCCTCCAGACTGTAAAGATGGAGACTTCAAGTCCTTTGGTCATTGTTTATTTTAATGTCACACAAACTGAACAAATGAAATGAGCTTTGCCTACAGCAAGTTGAGTGTAGCCTAGACATGAGTGAGAACTAACTGACCAACAGTTTTTCTACTAGAATAAATTTCAGAGGCAAACTCCATCATCATAATAGCAATGAGAGAAAACACTTTTATACCACTTACTAGGAACCAGGCACTGTTCAACCACATTTTAACTAATTTATTCTTGGCAACAACTCAGTGGGGTGGGTGTCTTTATTAGCAGCACTTTGCATAAGAGGAAACTGAGGCACAGGAAGGTTAAGTAACCTGCTCACATTAACTTAGCTAGTAACTCCAACTCAGACTGTCTTGTCCTAGACTCTTCACCACTCCCATGTAAAGCCATACTGGGTGCTTTACAAAATCATTTGACAAGCTTCAAAATAACCCCCATTTGACAGATGAGAAAACTAAGGATGAGAGAGGCAAAGTTAAGTTGCGAAGATGACACAAATAGTAAGTAAAATAGCCAATTCTGGAGGTTTGGGTTCAAATGCCTGCTAGCTGTAAAAACCAAAGCAGAAGAGAAATGTACAAGGCAGAGTGGTCAGGAGAGACAGCGAGTGGCTGGGAAAGCTCTATTCCATCCAACTGTTGATTTAAAGTCATTGGAGCAGTTTCTGGGCTCCCTCATCTACCTCTGTTTCAAAGGTTTGGTCATGGCTGTCTTTTTCTAATCACTGTATCTTCTCCTGCACCCATCTCCTTAATGTCATTCTTAAACACAGTAGTGAACCTGAAATTTTAAAAATCTGTTGCCTAATTTTTAAAATCTTGAATCTCTACTTACTAGAGTCAACTATTAAAGAGTAAGCACTCCAGGGAGAAGGTAACATTTTAAACCCACGTTGACAAACTTTGGCCGAGTGGTAACTGGCGAAGGTATAGACTCACAATAGACATTTGGATAATGGAGGTGGCATCAGGGAATGGCAGTGAGGTCAGAGACAGGCTTCAAAACTTTACTTCTCACTGCCCTTTTACCCTGGGAATAAGTCTGTGCTCTTGTCCTTCTCATTCTGGCTTGATGCTTCTAAAAATACCACTGACTCAAAGCTAGCAGACAAGCAGCAACATTGGAGATCCTTGTAGATGTGAATGTCAGTGTCAAGGGTTCAAAATCCATTTCATTTTACAGACCAAGGAACTGAGATCTAGGCTACTTAACTGCCTATGGTTACACAGCTATATAGTACCAAAATCATTAATAAAACTCCAAAATAAGGTCCTGAGAACATCAAAGTCCTGTGTAAAGCCATACGGGGTGCTTTACAAAATCATCTGACAAGCTTCAAAACAACCCGCATTTCTTCACTGCCAGATGCCTGAAAAAGAATTCAATTTATATCAATGTTCTCCTATCTTTCTCTATCTTTAACCTCTACAACCTAACTCATTTAGATTTAGATTCATGGAAATTGAGCCACATTTTCACCTTTTGTTGATCTTGCCCCAGACCAAAAAATGATTATTACATGCTACCACATGTAAACAGGAGACAAAGTAAATGCTTTTGATCTAAATAATTGTGACATTGGTAAATACAAATTTTCTTTGCCTCATAAGGATGTGTATTTGAGCAGACATTGAGTAAGGGAAGATGGGCTGAGGAAGTTTAGCATATAATTTGGGGAAAAGATTGCTTAAAACTTGAACATTATGCCATCTGGGAATTTAGAGTTATCTGTATCAGAGACCAGAAGATCTAAAACTTGAATTCCAGAAGATTGGGCATCATTCTCTGTGCACATCAACATGTATGTGCAGACGATCACTCCAGGCAGAGGGAGCTTGGGCAGCTGGCTGGATTTACTGAGACATCTTGAACTATTTCTTGAATGTTTGGGGATTTGGCAAATAAATGCATTGTGCCTCAAGCACCTTTTCCCCTTCATTTAAAACCCATGTGTATTGGAGAGGAAATTTAATCCTTATGTTCCTGATTCACTTACACTTAACCCATCAACATCCAACTTGGTGGGAACTGTTTTAAATGCCCATGAACCTCAGAAACTTGTGTAATAAATAACTTGAATTCATCTTTTCTTTGAATCTCAGAAACCACAATGAGAATCTATTCTCACTAGCTTTAATCAGAGGAGCAAGACGGGATTTTGATTTGCCACAGCCAAAACGTTCTAACTTTGATCAAACACATTGCGACACCATGTATTTAGTTCTAGTCAATAACCTGAAATCTGGAACCACCATTTTGTGAAAAGTCAAGAAATATGAACTGAGATCCAACTCTAGTTGTGTTGAGCACTGTGTGGGTCTCTGGTCCCAGTGACCGCCGCCCCCCACGCCCCCATGGCCTCTCTCCTCTGGATCTCTGAGAGGCTCTCTTATCCTCTGCTACAATCTAAATGTAAAGGTGATACTGTTCATTTATAAAAACTATTGGAGTAGGGTAAAAAGGAGAAAAAAAATCACGAAATAGAATCCTATACAGGCAAACAGAGTTTGATAACCTGTACACTGATGGCATGGATCATGGAGATATCTGCAGAATATGACCAAAGTTCACACAGTCCATATGCTCACGCATAGTTGTGTCTTTATTCTACTTCAACCTTAATGTGGAAATTAAGATTGCTTTTGGCCAACTCAATTATTTACTTCAATCATCAGTAGATGAAAGAAGAGTTGCAACTAATATGAAAGCAATTATTATTCAAATAAATTTGGCTTTTGCTTTTTATGTAAAAATCATAGGTAAATTCAAACATCTAATCCCTTCTTTGCATGGGTCTAAACTTCATCAACATATTGGAGACAGAGACGGAGAACATTGATTTATAGTTCACCTGCCCCTGGTTTCTTGCCCAAATGGATAAATGCTAACAGAAGATGCTGGGTGATCCTGACCTGTTTGCAGATACCCCATCCACAGGTAAACAGCCTCTAGCTGTTCCCTCTGCAGCTCCAGCCAGGCCTTAGAATTTCCTGACTCATGCCTACCACCTTCCCAGCCTGGTGTTTCATTAAGATCAGGGTGCTCGTAAACATCATTCCTGGAGCTCATGTTTCCTCCATACTCTTCAAGGCACACTATATCTTCCCCTTGATTCTCACAACTCATAACATATGGAGGGGGAAAGATGGGTATAAGAATGTTTTTCCGCCTTTCCATTGAGATCACTGTGTTATTTGTGTTGCTTCATTTCATCCAGAACTCTACACTGGGATACTTAGCTATTAAACATTCACTAATTTCAAGACTCATGAAAGTATAATTTCTAGTAGAATAGTGGTTTTTATTGATTCTCCCTGGTCTTTGAGCAACATATACCATCAAAAGAGAAAGGGCTGAGGTTTCTTTTGTCATTTCAGTCCCAAAATGGGGAAAATCTAATCAAATAAAAGTGTAATATTGAAATTGACCATTTCTTTGGGATGCCTAAGCCACGCCCACCAGCCAATCAGAGCGACTGTATGCAAATTAACCCGGCCAAAATGGAGGCTGGCAGTCACGGAGCTAGAGTAAACAGGAGGCTTCCGTTGCACCAGGAGTAAAACTGTCTCCCAGCCAGCTGGGTCTCTTTCTGCTCATGGCAACAACATACTTGAAACATTGCCTCAATTATAGAAGCCTCGGAGTTGAAGCAAATAGCAGTCCTGGCTGTGACTACTAAGGCAACATTCTTTCAATTTTAGAAGCCACAGCTGAAGCAGACAGGAGGCTTTGTTACCTGCCTAGGCCTCAGCTTAAAGGAACAGTATCAATTATAGAAGATAAACAAACCCCAGAAACCTGCTTCCAGCCAGCCTTGCTGGGACATTGGGTCAATGGGAGCTGTGGGCAGCCTGAAAGCCTAAAAACAGCCCTCAGTCTGTCACCCAGGCTGGCCACACCCCAATGGGGTGAGGGACCCCTCTGGGGGGCTTGGCCAGCCTGCAAACAGCCATCAGCCCCTCACCCAGGCTGGCCAGGTACCCCAGTAGGGATCCAAACTCCGAAGGGACTGTGGGCAGCCTGAAAGCCTGAAAACGGCCCTCAGGCCCACACCCAGGCTGTCCAGGCATGCTAAGAGGTGGACATCCCCGAGGGGTCCCAGAATGCAAAAGGGCACAGGCCAGGCTGAGGGACCTCGCCAAGTGCACAAATTTTTGTGCATCGGGCCCCTAGTTAATAATAATTTGAAATCCAGAAAGAGAAATAAAAAGTGACTAGAGAAGGGAATTCCTGGGTTTGGAAGAAACCAACTATCTGATTAGAATGAAAATGGGATACAATGAGGCCAACAACGTGAATTCCCACTATATTGTCCTTGACATGAGTTGTTCTGTCTGAATGGCCTCCAGCAGGGAAGCTGTCATATGAGGGTACTTAAGGTTTTTAAATCAGACTGACCTGGATTCAAACTGTAGCCCTGTGTTTTTACTACCTGTGTTACTCATCTTTAAGAGCAACAAGGTTTTACCACCAACAAAATAGGAATAATACCTTCTTTGTAGGGGTTACTATGAAGATTGAATGGACACTGTACTTAAAGTATCGAGTGTAGAGTTGGTACAAAGTGGAAGGTAATAAAATGGTAGCTACAAAATATCCAGTCCACACACCTTGCTGGTTTTCCAGGAATATCCATTGGTTGCTCTTTCAAGTTAAAGATTGAAAGTTACAGCTACTGTCAAATGTTATTTAGAGGACATGACAGTAATCTCTTTCAGTGACTGTCTTCTTGATGTATATTAGTATGTCAGCCTTTCTTTCTAATATGATAAGGACTGAGATAGAAAGATTTTAATGTCTAGAAGGAAAGGGGGGAAATTGGAACATGGAATGCTGTTGCTAAAAGATAAACTAAAGCATATTAAATTTTTTAGTGTATATTTGAGAAAAAATGTATTTGGATTGGGTGATCATAGGTGGTTAAGACTGCTGCACCAATAAGAGCTAAAGGGAAAGACTTTATAGAGAACAACCCAGCTTAGTTATAGCCTTGAAAATTAGCATCATGCATTCTATAACCTAACAGAGCAGAATAAAGCTCTTTCAAACACTCATTCCAAAAGAATAATAATTATTTGAGTTGTCTCATAGTTCTCTAGTGTACTCCACTCAAAAAAAACAACAAAAACAAAACCCAACAACTTCATTTCACTCAGAAGTCTTTATTTTTCTCTGAGTGTCTGAACTTCTTTCTTTCCTTAACCCTTTTGACACTACTGAAGCAGTCCCTTCACTAGTCCCAGACCATCTCAGTGACTTGTTTCCTGGTAAGACCTGACTGATATTGATAGTGAGGCCATATTTTTGAAGCTCCAATAACATGGAATTAGCTCCTATGGAGGATGGATAGGAAAAAAGGATTTTCAAGAATTGCTGATGTTTTCCAGTATGCTATTCTCAGCCTATTGTATATTCTATACTTTCTGGGGAAAATTTCATCTTCCACACTGGCTTCAGCTATTATCTCTGTACCTATAATTGCTCAGCTTGAAATTTCTGTCTCTAATTCAATTCCTGACTTTTAGAAAAAACTTTCTAATAGTATAGTTTACTTATGAATGTCTTACAGATATCACAACACAGTAAGCACACTTAGATATTTTAATGAATGGCACCAAAATGCATCCATTAATTCAAATTAGATACCTCAATATTATGTTCAAGCCTACTCTCTTTTTCAATGTCCAAATAGACTTCAAATATTACTTATACTTTAGAGATGTTTGGGAAGAGTGAGTTTTTCATTTCTGTTTTTATCATTGTATGGTCCTCCTTCTTTCTAAGTAACCTCCTATTACCAGGTTCTTTTTTGTAGGACTTTTTCTTATGTATCCATAATATCCCAATCACTCTCAAGAAATTTAACATTAATGCCATAAAATTATTTAATATACCATAAATATTCAAATTTTTTCAGTTAACTTAATAAGTTCTTTAATGGTTAATTATTTTTAATGAAAGTTCAAATCTAATATCATAGATTACAGTTAGTTGTTGTGTCCCTTTATTCTTCATTAATAATTCTGTCACTTTTTTTTTTCTTTCACAAGAGTGAGATTTTACAATACCCTGGAAAGTTCTTCTGTAGCCAGTCCCATAAATTTAGATTTTTCTGATTGTTTTTTCATATTTAAATTGATTCAATATATTTGGCAAGAATATAACAAATAGTGTTGGGTTTTTCTCAGTGTACCATATCAGGAAACATATAATTTCAGATTATCCCATTATGGGTAATGTGGCTTGATTATTGGTTAAGATGATGTCCAACTGATATCTTTCAAAGTACCTTTCTTTTGTAAGTAGTAAGTAATTTGTGAGGTTAAACTTTAAGACTGCATTTATACCGTGTAACTCAAGAACCTTTCACCAAATGATTTTAGTATCCATTATTGATACTTGCCTGAATCAATCCTTATATCAATGGTGATAAAATAATTATTTTCTAATTCTATCATTGCTTCTACATTCCATTAGCATTTTTCTGTAAAGAAGAGCTCTTTTTCACCCTCTCATCTCATTTTGTCTTATTTTACTGTTTGTTTTTAAATACCATTATTTTTTATTAAATGCAATGAAAGACATTATTATAATTACTAGAGGCCTGGTGTATGAATTCGTGCATGGGTGGAATCCAGCTAGCTGGTCCGCCCCAATCGGGGCTGATTGGGGGCTGGCCAGCTTGGAGAAGGGGCCGCAGGAGGTTGGCCGAACAGCCCCGCCCCCATCGGGCTGGTTGGCCAGCCACAGTGCACATCATAGCAACGAGTCGTTCCAGTTGTTCCAATTGTTCTGGTTGTTCTGGTCATTCCAGTCACTTGGCTTTTATATATATAGATTGTTTTGATGCTCAGTTTTTTCCTAATCCAGCCAGTGGCAACTTCTTCAAGCTGGTTCCTCTATTCATTTGATGTCTTCACTGGATTTTGAACATACCTTTTTTGCTTTGTAGAACAATATACTAATAATATTCCAGATGCAACTTGTACTTTTCTTTCCTCATAGCTAATTGAACAAAGCTAAGAAGTATAAGTTTAAATCATGAAGTCATTCTGATACCTTTAAATCCAATGCAGAGTTTTTCATCTCCTCCCATTTCATATCTATAGGTCGCTTCTTCAATGATTTAAAAAAAAAAAACTGATTCCTAACATCATCCAGTGTTGACTCATTTTCTTCTACAATTTGCACAAAGTAGTATGGGAATTGCTACACCAATACCACAACCTATAACAAACCTACCGAGTAATGTCTACATTTTTTGCAATTTTTTTTTTTGCCATTAGATTATATGCCACTAAGCATGTGCAGCCTGAGTTCTGTGTTCACTTAGTTGGGTTAATTCTTTTTTCTGTTATCAATTGCATATTGTTTCAGGATTCATTTGTTTCTCCTTTTGTTAAAATTAGAGGTTTTATTGCCCTTGTTTATTTAATCTTATTTTGAACATTCATAACTTTATCATAACTTAACAGTCAAAACTATTTAAAAAGTTATTCTTAGAAAAGCATTACTATTGCCCTAGGCTGTTTTGCTCAGTGGATAAATGTCAGCCTGTGAATCAAAGGGTACAGTCAAGGGCACATACCTTGGTTACAGGCTCCTCCCCAGCCCAGGCCCTGGTCAGGGCACATGCAGGAGGTAACAAATTGATGTGTTTCTCTCACATCAATATTTTTCTCTGCCTTTCCCTCTCTCTTCCACTCTCTCTAAAAATCAATCGGAAGTGGGAGGGTTGGGGGGTAATGTGAGGATAAGGACACATATGTAATAACTTAATCAATAAAAAAAAATTTTAAAAATTCAATGGGAAAATATCCTCAAGTAAGGATTTTTTTTAAAAAGTGTTACTGTTTCCTCATCTCTATCCTTTTCTCACTCCCACACCACACCTGTTATGCAGGCAAACTTTTCATTAGCTTTTGGTTTATTCTTCCCTTGTTTCTTTGGTTCAAAAATAAATGTGTGCATGTGTTCTTCTTATTTCCCTTCTTTTCTTTTATTACATAACAAGTAGCCTACTACATATATACTCTTCTTTTCTTTTTATTTTTATTTAAAACATCCTGAAAATAACTCTAAACAAGTAATAGAGATCTTCCTCAATTCTTTTTGAAATGTGTGGGTATAACATACCTTATTTAAGCAATATTTTATGTATTGGTATTTATGTTGTTTTCATTATTTTATTTTTACAAATCATAGTTTGATGAATAATCTTGTGCACATGTATTTTGTTTGTTCTTGAAGGCTAACTTCAGGGTAAAGTTCTGGGGGTCAGATTGCTGGGTCAAAGGGTAAAAGCTGCACATGTACTTTTGTTATATTTCCATATTTCCCTCCAAATAAATTTTATCAGCAATGTATGTGCCAATGTTATGGGCTGAATTTTATCCCCCAAAATTCATATGTTGAAGTCCTGATTCCTGGTACTTCAGAATATGACTGATTTGGAGATAATGCATTTAAAGGGGTGATAAAAATTAAAATGAAGCTGTAAAGGTAAACTCTAATCCAATCTGACTGTTGTCTTAAGAAAAAAAAATTTGGATACTCAGATAGACAGCAGGTATGTGTGCGCATTGAGGAAAGACTCCACAGTGAGGAGGCAGCTATCTGCCAGCGAAGAATCAAACCTGCCAACAGCTTGATCTTAGACTCCCAGCCTACAGAACCATAACAAAATAAACATCTGTTGCCTACGCCACCTAGTTTGTGGTGTTTTGTTATGGCAGCCCTAGTAAGCTTATATGGCTTGTTTCTCCACAATCTCACTAACAACAGTATTGTTAAACTAGTGAATTTTTTCCAATCCAAGCTATGAGAAAAGTACAGTTTTAATCTGCATTGCTTTTATTATGAGTACAGTTGAGCATCTTTTCATGTGTTTAAGGATTATTTTTCCATTATCTTGTGAAACTGGTGATTTGAAGTTTATTTCTTAATTTTTAAAAATATTTTACATAATATAGAGATAACCATTTACCTCTGACACTTCATGTTGCATTTTGAAATTTTACTCAGAGTTTTCATTTTTTTTAATTGCACCGTTTGTTGCAATTACAAATGAGTTTTTCCTCTTAGGTTGTCTTCCTCTTAATAAAGTGAATTACATTAATGGATTTCCTCATGTTGAAACTCCTTGTATTCTTGAAATTTATTACCTAAATTTTATTTTATTAATGTGGTTTTGGATTCTTTTCACTAGAATTTTACTTAAAATTTACATCAGTAGTTATATAAGAAACTAGAGGCCCAATACATAAAATTCATGCACAGGTAGGGTCCCTAGTCCTGGCTGGTGATCAGGGCCAATGTGTGGTGCAATTGAGGCAATTGAGGGCAGTGCTGGCCTGCTTGCTGGCCAGCTCTGCCCCGCACCACTGCCACTGGTTGCCCCCCTGCAGGGAGACCAGCAGGGAGATCAGGGGGCTCCCCACTGGCACCTGCCTTGGCTGGCCTGGGGCCTGCGGGCTCGGGTCAGCTCCTGCATTGAGCATCTGCCCTCTGGTGGTCAGTGTGCATCATAGAGACTGATCATTCAACCTGTTATTCTGTTGTTTGGTCGATTTGCATATTAGTCTTTTATTATATAGGATAAGTCTGTAGTTTCTTATTCACTACAATATTATCATCATTGTTATTATTAATTTATTAGATTTAGGCATCAACTTTACACTTATTCCTTAAAATTCTGGAAGATCACCTTCATTTATTATTTTCTGGACAGTTTATGAAACATTGAGATTATTTGATTTTTAAAGGTTTGCAGAATTCCCCTGGGCTATCACCTGAGGCTAGTGTTTCTATATGGAATAATTTGTTGAAAAGTTCTCCATCTTTTTCCACCCTAGAGAGTAATCTGTTTAAACATTCTATATTAAATGCTATCTGTTATGATAATTACATTTTATAGAGAATAAAATGTTTCAGAGTTTTCTAATGTTTTTACATAGACTTTTGCAAAGTAGTCCACTTAGAATTTATTTTGATCTTTGCAATGGTTATTTTCCTCCAAGCTTTCCTTATTTTGTATGTTTGTGCTTTGCCTTTTTTTTTTTTAACTAGGTAAGCTATTGGTATGTCTCTTCTACTTTTTCTCCAGAACAAACGCATTTTGATTCATCTATTAGTTCTATTCCTTTTATTGTTTTCTACCACACTAATTTATTTTTTTCTATCTTTATTATTTTTTGACTGTGTTTCTTTTGGTTTACTTTATGAGTTTTTTTTAATATTTTTGAATGAGGAATTAAACATTTATTTTAATTATTTTTCATTAATTCAAGTATTTAAGACCATGAATTACCCTCAGATTATGGCTTTAATTATAACTCATAAAATCTGATGCTCGTATTTTTTCATTATAATTTACTACAGGCCCAGTGCACAAAAATTTGTGCACTCCGGGGTGGGGGTAGTGGGTCCCTCAGCCCGGCTTGTGCCCTCTCGCAGTCTGGGATCCCTTGGGGGATATCCACCTGCTGGTTTAGGCCTGCTCCCTGAGGGATTGGGCCTAAGCTGGCAGTCTGACATCCCTCTGGCAGCCCGGGAGCCCTTGGGGGATGTCTACTTGCCATCAGGGAGCAGGCCTAAGCTGCAGTTGGTTATCCTTAGCACTGCTGAGGAGGTGGGAGTGGCTCCGGCCACCACTGCTGTGCTGGCAGCCATCAGCTTGGGAGTGCACTGCCCACCAAGGGCAACTCCTGCATTGAGCATCTGTCCCCTGGTGGTCAGTATATGTCAGAGTGACCAGTAATTCCCAGTTTTTCTGTTGTTAGGATCAATTTGCATATTATTCTTTTATTATATAGGATAGAGGCCTGATGCTTGGGTGGAGGCCAGCTGGTTTGCCCTGAAGGGTGTCCTGGATCAGGGTGGAAGTTCCTGGCCAGCCTGGGTGAGGGGCTGAGGGCCATTTTCAGGATGGCCACGGCTATGGGCTGGAAGCAGGTATCTGGGATTTATTCATCTTCTATAATTGAAACTTTGTAGCCTTGACCGGAGCTCAGGGCTGGCAGGGCAGGTGGGAAGCCTGGCTTCCTCCATTGTCAGGGGCAATCCAAGCCTCCTGCTCGCTCCAACTCTGTAGCTGCCGCCATCTTAGTTGGGTTAATTTGCATATCCAATCCTGATTGGCTGGTGGGCATGGCTGGTACATGTGGATTGTAGGTGTAGTGAAGGTATAGTCAATTTGCATGTTTCTCTTTTATTAGATTAGATTTTTTTGCCAACTCTGTAATTTCAGTTTATATATCTACTTTTATCCAATAGTATTTCAACAGATTTTTTTTGTTGTTTATTGTTTAATTTCTAAGTAGAAAGACCTTTTTAAGTTTTTTTATTAATTACTATTTTATAGCACTTGCTAAGATTTTCTTTGTGATCCAGAACATTCTATGTGTGCTTTAAAAATAGGTTATATTCTTTATATGATCAAGGTTTCATATTTGATATACAGCCCTAATATCTTCTTTATTGATTGTTGATTAGATCTTTATACCTTATTTATTGTAATGTTTCAATTTTTCTGGAATATCTTTGTCAATCTCTTTATTCTTACCCTTCTGAATGCTTTATTGTAAGTGTATCTTTTATGTATCTCAGAATTGATTTTTTGCCATGAGTCAATTTGGACAGATTTTTAATGAGAGAGTTATGCAATGTATCAATAAATTTATTAATACATTATAATAATATAAAAATATATTTTATTAATATGACTAATGTGTTTGCGCTCAACTCTGTTTTGTGTGAAATTGTATGTACTGTTTTCTGTCCTTATTTTATACTAGGGGCCCGGTGCACAAAAATTTGTGCACTCGGGGTGGAGGGAGTCCCTCAGCCCGGCCTGTGCCCTCTCACAGTCTGGGACCCCTCAGTGGATGTCCTATGATGGCCCCAGTCTGCCAGGCGCCTTTTGTGTGTGTGTGTGTGTCACCACTGGGGACCTGCCCCCAGCTGCATCTGAGGCTTGGAGCAGTCCTCCTGTGTGTGTCTACCTGCTGGGGACTGCCCCAGGCACACCGTCAAGGCTTGGAGCAGGCACCCCCTCTATGTTGATCTCTCAGACTCTTGCCCTCCCCAGCATGTTGTTCTCTTTTCTGAGCTGTGGCCAGGGCTGGGTGCGGCCTGCCTCCCAAGCTTGCCTACTGCCCATCTTCCTCCAGCCACCAGAAAGCAGGGAAAACCCCGCCTCGTGGTCAGGCCA
>PVJC01000669.1:0-113581 GCA_004026665.1 Murina feae | reverse complement strand
AATCTAAGAATCAAGTGAATAAAAAATCTGATGAACAGAATAAACTGGTGAATAGAATAGAATCAGAGGCATAGAAAGGGAGTGGACTGACAATTTTCGGGGGTTAAGGGTGTTGGGGATGTGTGAAGAGACTGGACAATAATTGTACACCTATGGATGAGGACAATGGGGGGGGCAAGGTCAGAGGTTGGGGTGGGAATTGGGAGGAGGGGAGCTATGGGGGAAAATAGAGGAACAACTGTAATAATCTGAACAATAAAGATAAATTTAAAAAAAAAAACAGCAAGTTTCAGAACAGTTGTAAAAACATGTTACAGCATAATTCCATTTTTATAAAGTAATATACATAGACTACATAGAAAGTAATATAAAAGTGATAGAAAGACTATGCATCATACCATTAATGGTGGCTTGTGTGAGCTTGCAGGGGACATTTGCTTCCTAAAATATTTTTTGTGTTCAAAAAACAAAAAAAAAAACAACCCTACGTCAGAATTCATCAGGTTCGAAGGTATTATTATATGCTCCTGGAAACTGCAATTGAAACAGTTTTCACTGGATGGAGTTCACTACCATTGGGTGGTTCCGCTGTACGCCTTGTTCCCCAAAAGGAACTAATGTAATCCTTAGCACTGGTCTCACAAATATCTGCGAGTTTAACCCACATATTAACATAGCAGACCCCCAGGTCTTATTTCTGAGTCAGTTTAAGACTTTCCTGTTGTAGTTAACATTAACTCAACAAGCATTTCCTGAGTCCCAGCTCTGTGTCTCTGACATGGCGGTAGGTGTTGTACATACTGTTCATTAGGACGAGGCATGGCCCATCACACCTGCCCGCCCCTCACAATACCTTGTTCAGTCCTAGAGAAATAGACTAGAGCTGAGACCGTACAGCCAAACAAACAGATCTCTCCCTGGTAGAGGCCAAGTAAATATTGAGACAAATTAGATTTGTTTTAGATTTCTATCAAGGATTAAACAGTGAGCAGGAATTGATGAGGAAAGTCACTTGCTATGCCTTTTCTTTTGGTACAGTTCTTTTGCTGGGGCAGCCAGGAATGTGAAAGGCTCAACATTGTGATGAGGGTGACTTATATTCTGTAATCGAGCTCTCTAGCTACATAATGCAAACTGGTTTCCAGAAAACCAGTAACGTGAGGATCCGTACCAGCAGGGCCTAAGCTGCCAAATGCCAGGAGAGGCGGAGTCCTCCTGAGGCTGGCAACGAACCACGAACCATTCGTGTGCCTAGTGCGCTGCTCATCACCAACACAACTGCCCGGACTTGGCAAATTGAGCTCTTCTGGGATTAGCCAAAGAGTGACACCTGGGCTGCTCGCTGTGCAGGTGGTTCTGCAGGCACTGGCCCTCAGCAGTGCTTAGAAACAAAGGCTTTTTAAGGGTGGTTTTTTGTTTTGTTTTTCCAGGTAAAAGGAGTCGGATGGTAGCCAGTGGTGCCAAACATGAGTAGAGAAAGAGCAGCAGGATGACGTTGCTTGCTGGAATCGGTGAGGTTCCGTTCCAGGCTGCCCATCTCCCAGGTGGAGTTGTGGGAAGCTCACGCAAAGAACAAACACTTTTTCCATCGCCCTGAACCTTGAGCAAGTTACTGGTTGGCACTGTAGTCTAACTTCCCTAGGAAGGTTCTTGAATCCAGCCATTAGCGTTCTGATAACCTACTAACATTGGTTTCATCTAAGGCTTTAGCTGCCCGGCCTCATGCATTTTCCTTTTTCCTCGAGACCCTGAGCTGATAACCTTTTTGAGGAGGAGGTGCCCACCTCTTGTGATGTGAGACATCGAGGAAGCGAGAGGGACTGTGAGTTATATTACTGTAAGTCAGGCAGAAGTCCGCTCTGCCTTCAAGGGTGCAGCAGGATTCCTCTCGAAATACATTCAACAAGTGCTTTTGCTGAGGCACACACCTGTGCATGAAAACTAGCTACAAAACTTGGAAGCGTTAACAGTTTGAAGTAGAGTGCTTATGCGGTTTGGGGTGTTGATTGAATGACTAAACTTACATCGCCCAAGCCTTTGCCTCCCTCGTAGACATTCCATGTGTTCTTGATTCAGCCAGAAGGCATCACACTTCCCAAAAGCATATCCAGTAAGATCTTGTGCATAATTCTTCTCCCTGTAAAGGAGTTGGTATGTGGGCTTTAAACCTTGGAACAATTGGTACCTACCCCAAACCTAAGAGGCTTCAACTCTGAGACGGCGATTTCTGTTCCCTGGGTCTACGCCCCCCCTCCTCTGCCCCCCAGGCGTTCCCCTTCAAGTCCCCTCCCCCCCCAATTCTGGCTCTGGCTTCATTTGCTACCTTGTGGGCACTTTGGAATAAGGCCCTTTGTTTCTTCCGGGATGGTTTCTTTGCCATTTAGGTTCATTATTTCCTATTCTTTCATTTCTCAACAAGAGGGTTCTGGAAATTCACAACTTTTTGCCTCTGTGTTGTACTCTGGGGTTTTTCATATATGCCCTCCTTGCCTTCATCATTTGGAGGACTGGATGCAAACAGTTTGAATTGGGCTTTCCTAGATGGGAACTGTTGTATCCATCTGTCTTTAATTTTATAGTCCAGGGGAGTTAGTAGTCCAAGAATAAGCATCTTTTCTCGGCCACAAAGCCAGCAGGCAACCCAGACCTCCTTGTCTCCAAAGCAGTGGCCATTCCATTGCACTGGTGTCGCCACTGATCTCTGCATGGAATTCAGAGTCATCTTCACACATTGTGCGTTTACTATTGATACATGCCGTACAGGGAAATTCATGAATGAATTCACATTTTTTTGCTGTGTTATTTTGTTGTTGTTAATCCTCACCCAAGAATATTTTTTCCATTGATTTTTAGGGAGAGTGGAAGAGAGAGGGAAAGACAGAGAGAAACATCAATGTGAGAGAAACATCAATTGGTTGCCTCCTGCATGAGCCCTGACCAGGGCTCTGGCTGGGAGGAGCCTGCAACCAAGATATGTGCCCTTGACCAGAATGGAACCCGAGACCCTTTGGTCCACAGGCCGATGCTCTATCCACTGAGCCAAACCGGCTAGGACTGAATTCACATTTTAAAAGGGCACTTACTGTGTAGAGTTACCAGATACTGGGACCGTGAAGATGAAGAAGGCGAGAACTTAGAAACAAGGAGCTTACAACACAGGCCTTTTGGAATGATGGTCCTTTGTGGTGACTATTTTTTTAAATTTCCACAAGTCCTCTAGAAGAGGGGTTGTGAAAGGACAACAGTAACCGCCCGTCTCCTCTCTCTATTAAAAGCCTCCAGCCTTGCTAGTCTCCTCCCACTCAGCACTTGAGCTGGTGTCTGCCTTTCCCTCCTCCCCACAGGCACCTGGGACAGAGGGATTCTCCTTGGATGTGAAGGAGTTTGAAGCGCCTGGTATTCCACCACTATTTGTAAGTTTAACCTGTTACTTCTTAACCAGGGAATAAAAATTTAAGTTGCCACCAATTAAAGATGTCAAGCTGTCAGAAAAGTCTAGAATTGAAATTTGACTTCTCTAAGGGAAATCTGATTAGGCAAAATTGTGCAGACAAATGTTAATAACCAATCCTAACAGGTGGGGGAGAAGGCTGTCAGCTGTAGCTTTTCCACTTTTACCAGGACCTGAGGGCTGCCTGTCTCAAACCCGCTCTGTCCAGAGCAGCACAGGACACTCGCCACATGTGGCTACTGAGCACTTAAAATGTGGCGAACCTAAATTGAGATGTGCAGGAAACATCAATGACATTAGCATTTTAAAGACTATAAAATATCTCTATAAGGCGTCCCACAAACGTATACACACACTGTGAATACTTACAAAGGCAATGTTTATTAAAATACATTTCCTCTTTGAGACTGAGCCATCAGCTGTTAAAGTGTGAATAGTTTTTTTTTGGGGGGGGGGGGGACACCCTGTATCTTGTTTACATGTTGAGATACTAGGGATCAACTGGGTTAATATTATTAAAATTAAACTCACCTGTTTCTTCTCACGTCTTTTCAAATGTGGCCACTAGAACGTTTAAAATCACCCATATGGCTTGCATTACATTCCTATGGGACCTGTTTGCTGAGGCAGAGGCCACCCCTCCCCCAGCACTGAGGCCTGCAGGCAGGCGCCCCGGCACAGGTGCGCATGCGCATGCATCACGCTGCTCTGGCAATGTTGGGAGGGTTGTACACCAACTGAGAACCACAGAAACGAAACGTTTTTAGAAAAAAAAGTTTTTTTAAGGACAGATGTAAAACAAGACAAAGTACTAGTCTACCCGATTGACATTTCCAAGAATAATGGGAAGGGCATGGGAGAAAGGAGACAGGTCCATCTTCCTGGAGGGTATTTAATAATACACACCAAAAGTCTTCAATTGCACATACCCAATAGCCTACAAATTTACCTTCTTGCCTTTTGAGTAACTGAGTAAGCACAAATATCCAGTTGCATGATTAAAATTAAAAATTAATGTCCAACAATAGCAGTTAGGTACATTAGGACTTAGAAAGTTGTTCAAGATTTTATTTCAGTAGAAAGACACCGGAAGAATACACACCATAGCATTAACAGTGATCATCGCTGGGTGGTAGAAGGTGTGGCTTTTCAACTTCCTTACTCGCATTTTCTTCTGTGCAACCAACACACATTACGCAATGAGTGACTATGGAATCTATAGACTACACACTGGTAGCCACCGTTG
The DNA here is from genome assembly GCA_004026665.1 of Murina feae. NCBI lineage: Eukaryota > Metazoa > Chordata > Mammalia > Chiroptera > Vespertilionidae > Murina > Murina feae. The sequence goes on along the minus strand of PVJC01000669.1, from coordinate 108,884 downwards.
ACCAGTGAGCGCTTCTATTGACGAGGCATTGCGCCAGGCACCGTGCGATTTTGCCGTGTGGCGTTTAACCTTTAAAAATCAGGCACCTTCTAGACTTAAACAGGGATATTGACCAAAAGGCTCCCTTATTACCGCGCAATTCCAATGACTGCACAGCCAGGTAAACACACGGCGATCGCCACGGCAATCAGAAACGATGCCAAAGGCAACATCTTCGCCTGAGTCGGAGCAGTGACTCCTGCAGGGCCGGCGCACGGCCCAGTTCTCGCTGCTGCCCGGCTCGGAGGCCCGGGCCCCGTGCGGGAGAAAGGACCTTCCCCGACCGCCCACCTGAGCCGACTGCTCCTTTTAAACGCGCAGAGGCGATGCGGGCGGGGTTCCCAGGAGCGCCGCCTTCCCCGCCTCCCCTTGATCGGAGCTGCAGGTGCTCCACGTGGCTCCCCACGGGCGCCCTCCGCGGGCCTGCAGCGCCCCCTGGCCCGCGCCGCGCCGCCGGCCCCGCCGTGCGCTCCTCGCCGCGCTCGTCCTGGGGCGTCAGAGCCCGGAGCTGCCTCCGCGCCGCAGGAGCCCCGGTGCCCGGGCCCCGCCAGCGTCCACCCACCGAAAGGGCGCCGGCTCCTTACTCGCGCTCCCCGGAGACTGGCCGGCTCGACCTGCAGGCGCCCCACCTGGAGCGCGGGCACCGTGCGCTGCGGGCTTTGTCCGGCATTGTCTGCGCCCACCGAGCGCCTCCGGGCAGGCGGCGTCCCCAGGAAGAGCGCGCCCGGCGCTCGCTGCCCCGGGCCAACCGGCCGGGGTCTTGGGACGGTGCGCGCAGCGGGCCCCACCGCCACCCCTCCCTTGGGTCCTGGGCACCGGAGCGTGGAGCCCAAGGGCAGGAACCGCAGGTAAGGGCGCAGGGGTTGGGTGGCTGCGGGTGGAGGAGGGAACCACGTAAACCCCAGCTGCTGGGCACAGTCGTCACAGGAAGAGCTTGTCTTCGGAATCAAGGCTTTGGGGACATGCCTGAGCGCCTCCCTCCCACCACCACCCGTTACAGAGCATCTGCACGTGTTCTGGTTACTCCGATGCAGTTTCTCCAGACAGGCGAGTGCCCTCCCAGCGAAGTCTCTGCAAGCCCAGCCAGAGAGGGGCCCGCTGCCCCCAGAGACTAGCCCTTGGGCGGTGGGAAGTGGTGGTGGTGGTGGGGGGGGGTTGTCCTCCATGGTGATTTCGCACCACCATCATCACCTGGCCCAGCTTACTCACCTGCTGGCCCGCAGCAGCGGGAGTATCAGAGTTGCACCTTTGAAACTTGTCAGAGAGCATCTGTTTAGAAGCATGGTGGGCACACGGGAGGGAAGAGAGCACCTTTCATTGCTAAGCCAGTAGCCGTCCCCCTGAGAGGGGCCTTTCAGCGGGGATACCAGGCAGTGTGTCTGGTGTCTTGGGACTGAATTGGAACTTTACAGTTTTCAGATTATGGGGTCTTTTAATTAAAAAACAGCAAGAATCCTAGAACCTCTAAGTGTTTTATAAATCGAGGTCTAAACATTTGAGCCCAGCGTGACATTGCATTAAGAAATGTGCATTTATCGAGGAAAGAGAAGGAGCAAGTCAGAGATGTGAGAGCGTAGCACTGCAGTTGGCAATGGCCATGGGAGCCTGTTGTAAGGCTGCTGGCCTGCCGCCATTCTCACTGGCTGGGGGGGAGGGGCAAAAGCCCACTGAGCCCTTTTCCAGGTGGGCTATGGCCCATTCTCCTCCTTTGTAGACGTCCAGCTCAGAGCCAAACTCTTGACTGTGTAAGAATTTCCCAGACTAAGTCCCCAGGCAAATCCCAGGGAGAGAGGAGAGGGGCTTCCTTCCTTTATCATCCCTATCGGTTTGCCTGAAGAACCTCAGTGACGTATTTTTCTTGAAATCTGGTTTTTGGTTTGCCATCCACAGCTTGAAGTAGCTTCGCTCCCCACCCCTTCCCCACCCCAGACCCCTCGTAGACTGGGAACCTCAGGTCCCCTGGAATGAATTATTGCCAGATGCCCATGCTTTTACAGAGGAAACAGATGTGAGAGGTTGAAGACTGCCCAAGGGCATATGGGAAAGCCCTGGAGGAACCCAGACTCCTGGGTTGGTAATCAGCTTCATAAATGGCGCAGTCATTAAGTGGCAAGTGATGCCGTTGGGGATAAACTGTTGGTGCAAATGTAAAACCTTGTTAAGATTGTCCCCACCAGGTTTGGTTAAGATTATCCGCACCAGGTTATACAAATGAAATTTCATATAATTATACCAATGGAAGGGTCAGCAACACTAGGAGGTGTTTTAGAACAGTGGTCCTCAAACTTTTTCTGTTGTTAGTCCTCTCCCAAGAATATTTTTTCCATTGATTTTTAGAGAGAGTGGAAGGGAGAGGGAGAGAAGGGAGAGAGAAACATCGATGTAAGAGAGACACATCAATTGGTTGCCTCCCTGGTGCACCCCAACCAGGGCCAGGGATTGAGCCTGCAACCGAGGCACATGTCTTTGACTGGAATTGAACCCAAGACCCTTTGGTCCACAGCTGATGCGTTATCCACTGAGCAAAACTGGCTAGGGCAGTCCTCAAACTTTTGTACTTGACATATCAGTGAAAAAGTTCTCTTAATTGGGAGGACTGTAACAGAATAGCTAATTCCCCCCCCCCCCCAATTAGTTTACATTCAGTGTTATTCTGTGTTCGTTTCAGGTGGCTAACATTTTATGTCACAAGGATATAAAAAAAATTCCTCCTAGCCCTAGCTGGCTTGGCTCAGTGGATAGAGTGTCAGCCTGCGGACTGAAGGGTCCCAGGTTTGATTCCAGCCAAGGGCACATGCCTGGGTTGTGGGCTCAGTCCCCAGTAGGGGGTGTGCAGGAGGCAGCCGATCAATGATTCTCTGTCATCATTGATGTTTCTATCTCTCTCTCCTCTTTTCCTCTCTGAAATCAATAAATAAATATATCTAATATAATAAAGGGGGAATATGCAAATTGACCGTCACTCTGGTCAATTTGCACCCACAGCTGAGGCTAAGCTCCCATAACGAGCCTTAAGGAGCAATCAGCAGGGACCTGAGGCTGCGCACCCACCCATCTCCTGCATGGGGCTTGACAGGACCTCAGGTTGTGCCTTCCACCCACAGGGCTTGACAGGAGACCTTAGGCTGCTCCCCCCACCCTGGCACCAGGCCAGAGGAACTCAGGCTGCACCCTCTTCCCTGGTGCCAGGCCGGGGGACCTCAGGCCATGCCCCCCACCCTGGCCCCAGGCCAGGGGACCTGAGGCTGTGCCCCCCACCCAGCAGGACTTGACAGGGGCCCTCAAGGTGTGCCCTCTGCCCTGGTGCTGGGCCAGGGGACCTCAGGCCATGCCCCTCACCCCAGCACCAGGCCAGGGGACCTCAGGCTGTGCCCCCTGCCCTGGCGCCAGGCTGGGGGATCACAGGCCACTCCCTCCACCCAGCAGGGTTTGATGGGGGACCTCAGGCCGTGCCCCCCTGCCCTGGCACCCAGGGGACCTGAGGTTGTACCCCCTCACCTGGCAGGGCTTGACAGGGTGAGACCGGCTGGGTCTGGATCTAGCCCAATGAAGGGGGGCCGTCCAGGTTTGGGTCTCGAGCGATTTTGAGGTGCACGTGGGTGGTTGAAGACTTGACTCTGGGTTCCATGGTGCACCCCAGACTCTGACAGGAGGAAGATTTTCATATATGTTTTACTAATTTTCTTTAATTTCTGACACTTCTATTATAGAGAAAGGGCAAATAGCAATATTAAAATATTTCCTCTAATTAATTCCCTTTTAATGTGCATGAATTTCGTGCACTGGGCCACTAGTATATATATATATAAAATTCCTCCCATCATCTACAAGGCTATTGGGATCGTTTGGGGACTCTCACAAGAGTCTATCCAGGCAACACCCCCATTTCAGCGTCACCCCAAGTCAGCTCCGTGGGACAGCCGAATACACTTGAAGGTGTCCCTTTAGTTTACCCTGTTATCTTCGGAACAGCTCAGACTGCTTGCTCTCCCACCTGCAAAACCACCCACAGGTCTTCCCTGCGTCTGATTCCTGCCCGAGCCCTCACTTCCTTTCCTGATCCTGAGTCCCTGATCTCCACTGAGGAAACTGCCCTGGCCCAGGGGGCTTTTGCAGTGTGGTCTCATGTGATCCTGCCAGCAGCCTTCCCAGGTGAACAGGAAACTGTGAGGCTGAAGTGAAGGAATTGACCGGGAGGGTCACGCTCAGGGCTCCTGCTGTCCCATGAGGGCTCTTCGTTAAGGTGGCCAGACGTCCTGCTTTTGGCGGGACAGTCCCGATTTTTAACAATTTGTCCCGCGTCCCATGGCATTTTAAAAAAAGTCCCGATTACTCTTTGTAATATTTTAAGTAATAATAAAAAAAAGAAAAAGAAAGACCCCCCCCACCCTCCCGTCAATGGTGTACCGCTTCAAATCTGGTCACCTTATCTCTGGTTGTCATGTCTGTGCGCTTCTCATCAACAGCAAGCTGTCCGATGGCTTCCTGGCCGGAGACTCCTACCTCTGGTTTTAGTCTTCCTGTTCAGGCATTAACGGCTCTTATAAAGGGCTCAGGTTTCCATCCCGGCCCATCGAGAGGAGGCTGCTAAGGGCTAATCTAATATTCGGGTTTGGAATTGCGTTTTGCAAGGGGGTGGAAGTAGTTTCTTGTTTCACCCCGTAGTGATTTACTTCTGATCCTAGAGGAGAAGGCAGGCATTGTCCTGTGAAACTGCCTGTAGCTATGACCAGTCTTCCTTTGTTTTTCAAAGGGGTCCTTGTTTTGGCCTGGGTTTCTTTCCTGTGTTGCGGGAAATGTAATTCCCGAGGGCAGTGTTGTGTGCGCCCTGCAGCAAACGCACTCACTCGCTGCCCCCAAATGCAGCGGGTGCTGTGCTGTGCGGAATCAGGGTTCGCAGACAACAGTCAGATGAAAAGACTGGGGGCTGGGGGCATCTAAGCCCATGCGTGAGTCCCAGATGCCAGGAATGATGCGTGGGATTGGCATGAGTAATGGAACAGAAAGGAGCAAACGTGATGGCGGAGGCTAATGTAATGGAGAAAGCTTGGCCAGGTTCACCTGGGGGCGGGTGGTCTGTTTCCGCCCTGCGTGGCGGGCTACCTCTGACTACTTTGTAAAAGAATTCAGAGAGCTTTGGGGACCTTCTCATGTGCTCCAGTGTGGGAGTTGCTGGCAGGGTGTGAGCTGGGTGGGAAACTGCCAACGGGCAGGACTCAGGGGTGGCAGACTTTTAGTTATAATCCTGTTCCTCTCGCCTCCTTCCCCATCAGGAAGGTGATAGGCTGAACAGACCACCCAGAGGCCAGACTGGAGTCAGATGCTCTTATTCGCTGTACTAGTATAACCTGGTGCAGACCACTTCTCCATGCCTCAATGTTCTCATCTGTAAAATGGGGATAATATTCTCATTGGCTGACTGTGAGGATTAGGGGAGAGAAGACACAAATGTGTGGAGCCCAGCAGCAGGCACACAATAAATACCCACCTGATGGTGGTAGCTGGGCAATTTCACTGTGGAATGCATTCTTTTAAAAAGGTGTTTAGCCCTAGCCGGTTTAGCTCAGTGGGTAGAGTGTCGGCCGGTGGACTGAAGGGTCCTGGGTTCGGTTCCGGTCAAGGGCACATGCCAGGACTGTGGACTCCATCCCAGGTAGGGGTGTGTAGGAGGCAGCCAGTCACTGGTTCTCTCTCATTGACGTTTCTACCTTCCTCTCCCTACCCCTCTGTAATCAATAATATATTTTAAGTGTTTAGATACAGGGTTGTATTTAGAATATTGAATTTGTATTTTAAGAAAGTTTTGATATCTGAGGAAGGAAGAAGAAGCTGAGTGTGTGAAATGATTGGTCGGGAACAGTGAGTAATACTTCAGCAGCTTTGAAATAGCATCCGTTGCATTCATCTTGGTACAAAAGGATGCAGTGAGCACAAAGCTGGATCTGGACGTATCCCATCTGTGGTGGGCAGTGGCTATTGTGGTGCTCAGCTTACCCAGCAGACACCTGTCGGCTGGGTCACAGTAGGGGTTGTGTTGGGGGACAGGGAAGGGAGGTGCGGCTGTGGTCCCAGAGCCAGACTATCCCATCCACACACAAGAAGCATTTGGCCTCAGGCATGGATTTGCAGGTTGCCAACATAGCACTTGTTTTCATGAGTGGAAACTTAGAAGCATTCATCTGGGCAAGCAAGGGCGCATGATGGGGCGAGATGACGTTGCTTGGGTTTGTTTCATGGTAGAGGGAGGGGGGTGTGCTTACTGTGTGGCAGGAAGCTTCCAGAGTTTCTTCCACTTGTCCTCAGGGCAGCCTGGGGAGGCAGCTAGAATCCCGGTTTTATAAAATATTAACAGGCCCGAGCTTCAGAACTCTGCACGTGCCCAAGGTCAGAAGCTGTGACCCCGGGAAGCCATCCTGAGCTGAAGGAGCCGGTAGCACTTGGAAACCCTTCACCTTGGCCCTGCACTGCCCCTCGTCGGCAGGCCCGGCCCCAGCCTGGCTCCCAGGTGGCAGGTAGGGACTTGTCCTGTGTCTGTGTGGAGAGAGAGGAAAGAAAATGTGTCCTTGGGGAAAGGGGGGCACCAGGATGGAAGCCAGGAGGAAGCGTGTGGGCCCTCAGCTGCCCAGATCCCCTCCTGCCACCGTCCTCCCTGTGGTGCCTGGGGAGCTCCTGACTCTCGAGATTCCAAATCTCCTCTTTTCACCTGGATTAGGCGAAGAGGAGCCTCGGGTGAAGATCAGGCCGGTGGGGATATTTGATCTTGTTTTTTTCAGAAATGCTGTGAAATTTAATAAGCTGGATATACAGTTGAGTAAGGTCTAACCATCATAGGTTCAGGATGGAGGGGAGAGCAAAGGGGATTTAAAAAATATATATGTTTTTATTGACTTCAGAGAGGAAAGGAGAGGGCAAGAGAGAGAGAGAGATGAGGGAGACTCATTGGTGGGTTGCCTCTCGCATGCCTCCCACTGGGGATCGAGCCCAAAACCCGGGCATATGCCCTGACCTGGCATTGAACCATGATCTCCTGGTTCACAGGTTGACGCGCAGCCACGGAGTTACACCTGCCAGACCTAGTTGGATTTTTAGCGGCATATGGTACAACCTCCTAGTGTTGGAAGTGAGGAACCACGGCCCCTCTCGGGGTCACACCACATCCGAGGAGAAGCGGGTGCTTCTGGATGCAGGGTGCAGGTTTTCTGCCCCCACGGGCCAGGTGCGGGCCCTGCCTGTCAGGTGGTCACTTAGAGGGGTGCCATCTCAGTGTGGAAGGCGTTCTGAGCAGTGGCTCAGGGTCGCTGAGCTGAGTTGGGCTGCAAGGTCAGGAGTGGTTCTCAACCTTCCTAATGCCGCCACCCTTTAATACAGTTCCTCATGTGGTGACCCCCAAACGTAAAATTATTTCCGTTGCTGCTTCGTCACTGTAATGTTGCTACTGTTATGAATCGTAATGTAAATATCTGATATGTAGGATGTATTTAGGCGACCCCTGTGAAAGGGTCGTTCAACCCCCAAAGGGGTCGCGACCCACAGGTTGAGAACCGCTGGTTTAGAAGCTGGAAGTGTGAGCTGTGGGACTGTCCGGGCCCCTCCCTCTCCTGAGCCTCAGTGACTCTTCTGTTCCTCTCCGAGGGGTATATGTCTCACTTACCCCCAGATTCACACTGTACTGGCACCCTCTCACTCCCTAGTTCCTGCTCCCTGTGGGTGAGAATGCAAGCCGGGGTACGCACTGACCCCCCAGCACACCCCATCAGTCTGTTCACCTTTCCTGTAATCTCAACTAAGGTCTGGCCATCGAAACAGCCGTGGCTCTCCACCTGTCAGCACGTCCTCTGAATTCCGAGTTGTTTTGACCTTGCAGCTGGGAGGTGGTGGAGTGCAAGTTCGTGGGATTAAATGCATTCGGTGGGAGAACGCATTCGGTGGGAGAACGCATTCGGTGGGAGAACGCATTCGGTGGGAGAACGCATTCGGTGGGAGAATGCATTCAGTGGGAGAATGCATTTCGGTGCTGGTTAAGTTGGAGCCGGTTGGTCAGCTGCTGGGGATGATGGAGCAGGCGTTTGGAGAACGATTGACCCCTGGTGGGCGTGGGGAGGTCAGGAGGCCCGAGATACATCAACGTACCTCCTGCCTTGTCACCCGTGGTCTCACTTGCAGGAGAGTGGCACTTGTTTAGGACGTTGAAGGGACTTTCCGAGTGGGCTGCATCAGGTGAAGCCAGTTCCTGTTGTACCCTTGGGTGCCACACACAGGGACTGACCTTCTCTCTCGGCCCTCGTCTCTAGAACCAGGGGTTCCCTTGGACCCCTGCGCGTCCCCTTTCCATACCTCTGCCTGGGGTTTCCTTTGGTGGAGATTTCTCTTACGTCAGTGTCAATGCTGTGAGCTCAGTGGAAGGAAACTGGAATGAGGCTTACTTGTGACAATGCCTCGCTTGTCCAAGTCTTTCCTTACGGGGTGAGTTCAATGGAGGGTGAGATTGTGAATGGATTAGATCCCACGGGGCAAAAAAATAGGTTTTCTAGACCCTGTTGTCAATCAAGATAGTTTTTGCTATTTCCCTGCTGAGTGGTATGTGGGGGTGGGGTGTCTGAGTTTCTTTCTGTATGACCCCCTTCGGATCTTATGCCGCAGGCGCACTTGCTAGAACCGCAGATGGTCTGAATGATACATCAGATCTTCGTGCCTGACAAGGGAGCGGTGCATTTCCTCTGCCTGGCAGCTGAAGTCAGAAGTGCACCTCAAGGCTTTGCTGGTTTGGCTCAGTGGATAGAGCGTCGGCCTGTGGACTGAAGGGTTCAGGGTTCGATTCTGGTCAAGGAAACATGCCTGAGTTGCGGGCTTGGTCCCCAGGAGGGGATGTGCAGGAGGCAGCCGATCAATGATTCTCTCTCATGATGTTTTTCTCTCTCTCTCCCTCTTCCTTCCTCTTTGAAGTCAATAAAAAAAAATACATATATATTTAAAAAGAAGTGCATCCCAGGTGCATGATTCCTTATGGAATCAAAGTTACAGTCAGTGTCTTATTGAAAGCTCTCACTTTTCACGATAGTGCTTCCCTCAAAAATCGATAAATAATCAAGCCCCATGGAACCGAAGTTCACCCGTCCTATAAGCATTATCAGGCAGTAACAAAACTTGAAAAATGTGTTTCTCCCTCGGCCGCATTGCTGTTTGTAACTGATATAGACAGGGCAGGCTTGTTCAGATCTTCAGCCGGGACCCTGTCTCTATTGTGGATGTGGGGCTTGCTTGTTGTCCAAGTCCGTGAGCGAGCTGGGGGTGAGGGAGTGTTCGGGGTGGGGGGGTGTTCAGGGTGGGTGAGTTGGGAACATGTCAGATTCTGTCCTTTAAAATCAAAGTCATTGGAGTAAAGTGTCCCATGGCTTTTGGGAAATGGGTCTCCTCCAGGCTACTGCAGTTTCTATGTGAGGGGCCTCTAGGGTCATACTGGTGCCATGGGGGATAGCCGAGCACTTGTCATCTTGTTTGGGTGTGTGACTGGGGAGCTAACAGAGATCATGGATGTTGCTTTTGTTCTCTCCCTGGCCCTGTAGTTACATCAACATGCCCTCCGTCCTGCTGCTGGAAGCCATCTGCATTTGCCTGTTGGCAGGAGGTAAGTTTTTGTTGGGAGTAAGAGGGTTAAGGCGTCAAGGGCTTTGGTTTGTGTCACATCCTGTTGATGGTAATGGAGAAAGCTCTGTTGAATGCCTCTGTGTGTCTCCTCTTCACTGCCACCTGCCTGGCCCAAGCCCCATCCCCTCAGGCTTGGACCACTGCAGCGGCCTCTTGACGGGCCTCCCCAGGTCTCCTCCAGCCCATTTGCTGCACACCGACCATTTCAAAATGTAAATCTGACCATATCTGGGTCCCTCTCCACTTCTCTCCCCTGCCTGAAACTTCTCAGTGATGTCCCATTGCTCTTAGAGGCCGGGCCTGATCAGACCCCATAGCCACCTTTTGTCCTCTCTGGTGCTCCCTCCCCACCCTTTGTGCTATAGTCCATACCCCTTCTTGCCTAGCATCCTTGCTTCCTCCTGCTGTAGGCCTTGCCCCCACACTGCTACCCTGGTAAACTCCTACTCACCCTTCAGCACCCAGCACAATTCCTCCTGGACCCAGATCGGGTCAGATCCTGTGTTAAAACCCCCTGTAGCCTTGGTTCCTCTGGGACATAGCACTTAACACAGATGTGAGTTTGTTTCTGTGTGAATCCTTTGAAGTCAGTGTCCATCTTCTCCACCAGATACAAGCTCCGTGAGAAAGAGACCCTGCATAGTGTTCATTCACTACTGTGGAGTGGCTCTGCCTTGAATGACTGCTTCTGGTGTCTTCTCTCCTAGCGCCCCCTTCCCTCCCTCTTCAGGAAGTCCACGTGAGCACGGAGACCCTGGGGAAGATTTCAGCCGCTAGCAAAAGTAAGCCCATGTCTTACTCAGCCCTCTAAGTCCCACTGCAGCCTCTTGGTGACAGACTCAGGGGAAACCACGTGACTGCAGACAGTGTCCACTCCACTCCCGTCTTCCTTCATGCTGTGGCCTGTCATTTCCACAAAACGGCCCGACCAAGTCCCTCCCCTGGGTAAACACCCTTGGTAAATTCCTGTTGCAGATTTTGTTTTAAAATTTATTTTTCAGTAACAGTTTACTTTCAATGCCAGTTTGTATTGGTTTCAGGTGCACAGCATAATAGTTAGATAGTCATACACTTTGCAAAGTGTTCCCCCTGATATTTCCAGTACCTACCTGGCCCCACACACAGTTATTCTAATGCTGTTGACTCTGTTCCCTGTGCTGTACTTTACATCCCCATGACTGTTTTGTAACTACCAATCTGGACTTTCTTTTTTTTAAAATATATTTTTATTGATTTCAGAGAGGAAGGGTGAGGGAGAGAGAGAGAAACATCAGTGATGAGAGAGAATCATTGATCGGCTGCCTCCTGCACGCCCCCTCCTGGGCATCAAGCCCGCAACCTGGGCTTGTGCCCTTGGGCAGAATTGAACCTGGGACCCTTCCCTCCACAGGCTGATGCTCTATCCACTGAACTAAACTGGCTAGGGCCGATGGACTTCTTAGTCCCTTCACCTTTTTCACCTAGTCCGCCACCTCCCCTCCCCTCCGGACCAGTCTGTTTCTGTTCTGTTTGTCATTTAGTCTGTTCTCTAGGTTGCACATATAAGTGAAATCACACGGCATTTGTCTTTCCCTGACTGACTTATTTCACCTCTTGCCAAATCTCTCGGCCCACACTTCGAGAACTTCTGTTGGTGACCACTGTCTACCCAACCAGCCTCACCCACCACCATATTCCTTCCTCTCCCGCCATCGCCTCCATGTGCTCAGGCCACAGCAGCCAGGGCCCTCCCTGCACATGCCTCCTCCCTGCCTGGTGAAATCCCTGCATTTGCTGCCTTCTGGTGGCGCCCTAACCCCGGGGCCTCTCACTGGTCTTGCATCTTCACAGTGAGGTGGGGTTTGAACTCTGGAGCCACACAGCCTGGACCTGATTCCTGGCTCCACCGCTTCCCCGGGCTTTGTCCTTGGGGATGGTACTGTGCCCTGCTTTCCTCATCTCTCCAGTGGGAATAAGCATCGTAAAAACGTGGGTGCGGACGCGAGGCTAGCTAAAGGGTATTGGGTTTCTTTATGAGGGGATGGAAAATGTTCCAGAATTGACTGAGGTGAAGATGGACTGTATCTGTGAACATTCTGAAAACGTTGAATTATATACTTTAAATAGGTGAATTATATGTGTGAATGATAGCTCAATAAAACTATTTAAAATTTTAAAAAATAGTCGCCCAGCCGGCGTGGCTCAGTGGGTGAGCATCAACTTATGAACCAGAGGTCACAGTTCAATTCCTGATCAGGACACGTGCCTGGTTGCAGGCTCCGTCCCCAGTAGGAGGCTGCCAATCAGTGATTCTCTCTCATCATTGATGTTTCTCTCTCTCCCTCTCCCTCTCCCATCCTCTCTGAAATCCATAAAAATGTATTTTAAAAGATAGTCATCTAGGGGTGGATGTAAGGATGAAGTGAAGAGTCCATATAAAGCACCTGGCATGTGGGAACAATGCAGTCAGTGCTGCTGTTACTGATCCGGGTAATGTGACCCCATGTACCAGGGTGCATTGGGTATGTCCCAGACCAGATTGTGGTCCCCAGGGCTGGGAGCTGGGCTCTTCAGGATCCCTCACTGGCCCAGCAGCCCCTGCGGCCATATGACTCGGTCAGTGCTGTTGGATTAGACTCTCCCCTTATCCCAGACCTTCAGGGTCTTGTTCTGAGCTTCATGCCCATGTGGGCGTGTACTTCCTGCTGCAGAGGCGGCTGCCACTGGCCTGGACCTTTTTTTTTAAAATAAATTTTATTGATTTCAGAGAGAAAGGGGGAGGGAGAGAGAGAAACATCAGTGCTGAGAGAGAATCATCGATGGGCTGCCTCCTGCATGCCCCCCACTAAGGATCAAGTCTGCAACCCAGGCATATGCCCTTGACTGGAATCAAACCCGGGACCCTTCAGTTTGCAGGCCAGTGCTCTATCCATTGAGCCAAACCAGCCAAGGCTGGCCTGGGACATTTTTTCCCAGCATTCCTTCCTTCACTGACCTACCATGGGTCCTTTCTGCCTCCTCTCTGCTTTGGGAGTGAGACCCTCTTGGGACCCGACTGCAAGGAAGCTGATGGTCACCTGCTTATCCCGCTCTCCCCAGCTGTGTGGTGCTCTGCTGCAGTGGATGTCCTGTTTCTGATAGATGGCTCTCACAGCATCGGGAAAGGGAGCTTTGAAAGGGCCAAGCACTTCGCCATCACGGTCTGCGCCGCTCTGGACATCAACCCCGAGAGGGTGAGTGCGAGTCTTGCTGTCTCTGTATTTAGGATGTATTTGGTTGCGAGTGACAGAAATCCAGTCTCGAGCAGAAGAGGGCACTACTGGCTTGTGGAAGTGGGAAGACCAGGGGGTGAATCATGGTTCCAGGCACAGTGAGATCCAAGAGCTCAGTCCCCCTTTTTCTTTGTTCAGTTTTGCGCGCATCCGTTGGCTTCCTTCCCACATAGCACAGCTGCCTTGCTGTCCTTGAAGCTAGTGACACCAGGAAAAAGAAAGTGGACTTCGTTCCCTGCATCTGACAGAAGTCCCAGGGAGGGCTCCGGTTGGGCAGGTGTAGTCACATGACAATCCCTTAACCAATCACAATAGTTCGAGGGACTACCTTGGCCAGCCCTGAGGCACCTGCTCATCCACGTTCATGGGGTGGTGGCGAACAGGTGGATTTGGTTTCCCACTAGAGAGATGCTGTATTTGCACAACATGGGAGAGGAAAGCATGTAACTCCTAAGACTAGAATCTCAGTACAGAGCGCAGCTCCTCCTGCCCTCTCTGTTCACTTGAAAGGAACTACTCCTGCCTGAGCGATCCAGCCAGTATGTTCACTTCTTATTCTTCCTGGCTCTGAACAGTAGGCTTTAAGTGCCTGCAGAGTGTGCTGGCTGTGGCTCTGGTGGCTAAAAGGGGCATTTTGGAATGACTCAATACAAAAATGGGTGATGAACATTACAGACAATTCCCAGAAAATGAAACACAAATTGCCCTTGGACATATGAAATAACAATGTAATAGCAGTCAGTCTACTCTAATATAAGAGTAATATTGAAATTAGCCATCTCTCTGAGATGCCTAAGCCACACCCACCAGCCAATCAGAGCGGCTGTATGCAAATTAACTCAGCCAAGATGGACACCAGCAGCCACGGAGGCGGGTGTGGTGCAGGCTGTGGGGTGGGTGGGGCGGGCAGGGCAGGTGGTGGGTCAGGGTGGGTGGAGCGGGGTGGGTCGCCACTGGGGGGCTTGGCCAGCCTGCAAACTGCCATCAGCCCCTCACCCAGGCTGGTCAGGCATGCCAGCAGGTGGACATCCCCCAAGGGGTCCCAGACTGTGAGAAGGCACAGGCCGGGCTGAGGGACCCCCGGCCCCTGAGTGCACAAATTATTGTGCACCGGGCTCCTAGTGTACTATAATAGCGAACCTCCGACGGGTATACTGGTTTTCACTTACTGGATTAGCAAAAATCCAAAGTTTGGTGACATGCTGCACTGGCAGGTTTCCAGGAAGCTGCTGGCCAGAGTGTGCAGCCCCGACAGTATCCATCAAAGTTACAAAGGCTTGTTCCCTTTCACCCAGAAAATTATTCTAAGTATACTCCCACAGATGGTTTTCCAAGATGACATTCCTGGGTTAATCCTACAAAAATCCCTAGGATTTAGGAGCAAAAGTGGCCTTTTATGGGGGCCAGATTTTCTCCAGAATGGCCCTCATAGCTATTTGAAGACACCATAGCAGAGCAGCTCGGAAGTTCCAACAGTACAGCCAGCCCATCCCAGACCCTAAAAGGGCCACGGCCTGCTCAATCTCCACCCTCCTCCACACAGGGCTCTGCTTTTAAAAGGAAAGGATTCCCTATAGAATTCTACTAGTTATTCATGGAGGAAGAGCCATAAAGACCCAACACTGTTGACCATGGCATTGATGTTGTATGTCCTGAAGGGGGTGGCCGAGAGTTCTCAGCAGATGGCAAGTTGGGAGAGAAGAACTGAATGGATGATTAAAGGATGTTTACAGATGAGGAAACAGGCTCAGAGAGTCTAAGTGACCGCCTAGGGTCACACAGCAATCTTAGAAGAGAGCTCACTGTGGAAGAACTGAGCTCTTAACTGTCAGCTCGGGACTTGTTCCATGGGTCATGTGTCCCCATGGGTAGGATGAGGTGATGAGGCTCAGCCTTCACACCTGCTGTCATATCGGAAGTGACAACATGGCATTTTGTGTCTGAGTGTGTGTGTCTGAGTGTGTTTCTGGGTTGTGTGTGTATGTATGTGTGTGAAAATGGGGGGCGCTGATGGAATTCAAGATTCTCAAAGAGAAACAAAAAAAACATCATGGCTGGTGGTGTTGGGAGTACCTGTCCCAACCCACAGGGCTCCAGATTCAGGAAACCATCTCGGCGTTGCCAGGCCACATCTAGAATGTGGTGTTCGCAGGTTAGACATTGGCAAACCAGACAGTGTCCACAGCAAGGAGTGGAGCAGTGAGAAGCCTGGACATTTCCAAATAGAAGGGAACCTGGTTCTCATTCTTAAATGAAAGAGGGTGCCGAGGGGCTCCATTGTCTTAAGAGGGCAGAAGCTGGTGTGCAGGGAGCTATGTGTGGGCTCGACCCCAGAGGAGCTTCCTCGCTGCCAGATTGGGTGCGCAGAGGAGTCGGGGGTCTGTCTCAGTGCCTGTGTGTGAGCATCATGACCTCCCCGTGCTCCTGATCACTCGCTGGAATGCCAGTGCAGGGTTTTCACGTCAGGGCGGTGTCAGATAGCTCCATCTGATTTGTGGCTCTGGGTTTTATGTTCTTGCTGCTGTGTTTTTTGTCTTCTGTTATCTCCATTGTGCAAGAGATTTTACTTTCAGTAACATCAGTTTTCAGAAAGACGTTTTCAAGTCTCTATAATTAAGGCTTTTATGAATGCTTGTTGTTGAGGTGGATTTAAGGTGTTTTGAAGTCTTCCTCTCAACACTTAAAAGCTGAGAAGTTTGGGGGGGCAGGGGAAGCACAAGCTGAGAAGTTCACTTCCTGGCTGTAATCTAATGATTACAGCAGGGAGGTGAGAAGTCTGGGCATACAGTAAAGGGAAGATAAAAGGCAACTCCTTTTGTTCCCAAACCACCAATTAAATTAAATGCCTTTTGGCTACTGACTAAAGCTGTTTATATCTAGTTTTGAAGTTGTATCCTTCCTGTTTAATTCAAGTAAATGCACCCAGCTCTTGGTCTCCAGGGAGGTTTTCCTTTAAACCAAGTAATTCATTCTGACGCTTTAATAAAAAAGACATCTAGTGAAAAGTGTCCCTCCTTTTCCCATCTGCTCACACACTTCCCGTTTGCCCGGTCCCCCTACCTGCTTTCTTAAGCATCCATACAGAATCACTCTGCAAATATAAGCATTGTGTATATGTCCTTACTCCCCCCCCCGCCCCTTTTTATACAAAGAGTAGCAGGTGATACACACTGTTCTGTTCCTTGCCTTATTCTCTTCACATGTCTTAGAAATTTTTCCATATCTAGGTAATATAGATATATGTAGGTATATATTACCTTTTATAGCTGATTAATGTTCCAGTATAAGGATTTACCGATGTTTAACTAACCAACCCCCTATTGATGGACAGTTGCAATGACAGATATACTGTGAGCTTGTAAATATGCCATTTACACATGTATATCTGTAGGATCAATTCTCAATAGCGTTATGCAGCTGTAATTTTCAGTAAATATTGATAAATTGCTCCCACGGATGCTGTGAGATTTATGTTCTTACCATAGAGTTCGAGAATGCTGGTTACCCCCTGCAAACATCTGAGCATTGTGCCCTCAAATCTATGTTTATACTAAAAGAACCATTTGTATTTCCAGTTCTGTGATCTCTGTTCATATCCTTAGCTTATTTTTTCCTGTTGGATTGTTAGTCTTTTACATATATGTATATGTATATGTATATATATGTGTGTGTGTGTGTGTGTGTGTGTGTGTGTGTATATATATATATATATATATATATATATATATATATGAAACGAACCCTTGGTCTGGGACATGAGTTGCAAATAATGTTTGCATTTTTGTCTTCATGCTTTTGGTTGAATTGTGGTGTGTGTTGCCCCGCAGAAGTTTTCTTCCTGTCATCAGATTGATCAGTCTTTCCTTTATGACGTCCGATTTTTAGTCGTCATAAGGTCTTTTCTGCTTGGAGGCTTAAAGGAACTCTCCCAGGTTTTCTTCTAGAACTTTTATGGTTATATTTTTCACATTTAAATATTGAATCCACTTGCGGTTTATCCTTTATTCTTTGGCAGGTTTACCAGTTGGCCCCAAATCCCTTAGTAACTAGCTCTTGTTTCCCCCTCACTGGTTAGAGATGCCCCCTTCCTTTATCACCTGCCAGATTCAAGGGAGACTCCAAAAGTGTCGTGTCTCAGAAACAAACACTTTTGTGAGCTTCTCTCCTGCTCTGTTTCCAGTGTCCGTTTCCCCCACATGCCCGCCCGAGACTTCTCCCCACTTCAGATGCCAGTGGCTCCCCCTCAGAACTTCCTGTGGAAGGCAGCTCCGATGGGCTGTGCTCCCTGGGGGCAGGTGAGCCCCCCTGGTGTGGCGAGGCCTTTGATCATCTCCCAGGCACCAGGCTTGTGAAGGTATCAGGTTGCGAGCAAAAGGCAGCATTCTTTCTTAAATAAGAATCACTTGGCTCATTTGCAAGCGTGGCCGGAATTAGGGTTCCTTATAACAGGGGTGACAGAACAGTTTCTCCAGGGGGTTTGGAGAGCCAGAAATTAACTAGGTCCCCAGATTGGACCCTTGAGAGGAAACCTAAATGTTGATAGCCCTCTCTGCCTGAGACACCCCATGTTCTAAGGGTCCCGAGAATGACATTACTCGGTTCTCCTTCCCCAGTTTCACAGGCATTGGCCTTCCTCAGTGACCTCCTCACTTAGAATGCGACTCAGCAGCGGCTCTCCGCCGTCCCTGCGGGGGAACTTCAGCTCCAGGACTGCTGGCCTCGGGTTGCAGTGCTGATTGTCCCCCAGTCTGACTCTGGTCTGGAGAGCTGGCCTCTCCCTTGCAGGGCAGGAGCAGGCTTGGAAAGGCTGACCCCCTCTGCAACCAAGGATGGGGGTGTGTGGTGGCTGTGGTCAGAGATGGTGGCTGTGGTTAGCGGCTGCGACACCCCTAGTCGGGTCAGGGAGCATTTTGCTGACGGCCGATGTTGGCGGCTGAGAAGGCGAGCCATAGAGCTGAGCCTCATGAAGATCACAAGCCCCAGGTTCAGAGGCCCGGCTCCCTTTCTGCCTCTCCCTGGGCCAGATCTGTGTCCTGTCTACATTTCGGTTTCTCCAACAGTAACATGGGTAGGAATAGGGCTTCTGCGGATTAAATGAAGTAACATGAGCTTGCTCCTGGCAGCCATTCGGTGAATGTGAGCAGAGACCCTGCCCTAATGAAGACGTTCTCCGCCCAGCCGAGCGAAATGCCGGAACGAGGGTGGAGAAAATTGGAGTGGAGTGGTGGTTGTCAGTGCAGAACACAGGCAGCTTGGACTGTTTCCTTCCAGATTCTCCTGGTCTTGGGAACCTTTTCTTGGGGAGACAGAGAAAGCTCTGGCTCTGGGATGTGTTGAGTGGGCAGGAGGCAGGGTCGTTAACCTCTCTCATCCTATCTTTCCTCTTAGGAATGTGTGTGACTTGACCCCGCTCTCAACCCCTGGACCCTCTGTCTCCTACTGCAGGTCAGGGTGGGAGCGGTCCAGTTCAGTTCCGCTCCTTGGCTGGAATTCCCCTTGGACTCCTTGTCAACCCAACAGGAAGTGAAGACAAAACTCAAGAGGATGGTTTTCAAGTATGTACGCTCAGATTCTACCCTGGCTGGGATGTGGCTGGCTGCTCTGAAAATCGCTCTTGAAGGGTTTGACCCTGCCCTTGGCCTCCCAGAGAGGGCTGGGGTGTCCAGATTCCCAGCTGTGCTTGCTGGGTAATGAGAATGCCCCTTTCAAAGCTGCCCCTGTGATCAGATGATGCCCCAGGTGGGAACTTGGATGCAAGTTCAAAAAAAGTATTTGCTGCTATTATGGGCAGTTGTCAGTTACCTGGGAGAAAGGGCCGGTGAAGGTCAAGACCAGCATTAAGAGCAAGTGTTAGAACACTGGCTCTTGCTCCCAGTCTGTCTTTGGTGACCTCTCCACACTTCTCAAAGCCTCATTCTGTGGTCTGTCTAGAGGGTAAGTGCTCCTCTGCTGACGAGAGTGCTTTGAAAATGATGAGTAGTTGTTTGTGTGCTCATACACATGCACACCCTATAAACAGATGGATGTAGTGGGGCCATAACTTCACTTACAAGTGCGCTGATGTGTGTGTACATGATGTGTACATATGCACACATGTATATACATATAGTTCTTGTGTAAATATTTTTATGTGTATGTTGCATATGCACATAAGCATATACATCTCTGCATTTGAATGTGTTATACACACACATACTCACATACACACTCATACACGCACACATAATATCCTTTAGAAGCCCTCACAGAAGACTGTCTTTCACTTGCCACTGGTCACTCTGATCTCTGCTGCCCCTTGCACTAGTGTCCACTGAAGTCCATGCTCCCATTTTTAGGTGTCGCCTCCAGGTGCAGAGGCCCTGAGCACTGAGGCCCTTTTTCCAGGCACAGGATCCTGTAGGTGCACCAGTGCTCGCCACAAGCCCCCAAATCCCCGCACCGGACACAGCAGAAACTGCCACTGGGACCCCCAGTGACCTCATCTCAGGCCGTTTGTCCCAGCCCTTTCCTCTCTCCATAGGCGCCCTGAACCATTGGTTGAGGGGCAAGCCAAGTACAAAAGTACAAAGGGGAAAAGCACCTTGGTATCTACTTGTGAAGTCTGTACTGGCCTTTCCTTGTTCCCGTGGAGCCCTCTACCCTTGAGGCCCTCAAGAATGGTTTCCTAAAAAAAGAAAAGAAGTCATAGCCTCCCCCCCATAACTTGGGCCCAGACACCCAGAGCAGCACTTTTCATAGTGAGCTCAGAGAGCTACCTGGGTCAGTATTGCGAGGGAAGTCTGCTGAAATGCAGGTGCCTGGACCCCCTCCCAGACCCACTGAACTGCTCTCTGGGAATTGATGTTTAGCACTGCACTTCTAAAAGTTTTCTCCCTACTACCTCTGCCCTAAGACTGTTATACACACTGATTTTTTTTAAAAACAGCTTTACGGAGATATAATTTAAATATTATAAAGTTCGCACATTTAATGTGGACAAGTCAGTGGTTCTGAGTGTATTTTCAGAATTATGTAACTACGAGAGGCCTGGGGCCAACCGGGGCCGGCCAGGGGGAGGGATTGCGGGAGGTTGGCCAGCACAGGAGGTTGGCTGTGGCAATGCACTGACTACCAG
The DNA here is from genome assembly GCA_004026665.1 of Murina feae. Classification (NCBI taxonomy): domain Eukaryota; kingdom Metazoa; phylum Chordata; class Mammalia; order Chiroptera; family Vespertilionidae; genus Murina; species Murina feae. The sequence goes on along the minus strand of PVJC01000669.1, from coordinate 88,835 downwards.
GGGGCAGCTCCTGGCATTGAGCGTCTGCCCCTGGTGGTCAGTGCACATCATAGTGACCAGTCGAGTGGTCGTTCGGGCAACCAATCGTAACGGTCGCTTAGGCTTTTATATATATAGATTACCATAATCTAATTTTAGAACATTTTCATCATCCCAAAAGAAATCCAGAGAAGATATATAAATGGCCAATGAGGACATGAAAAGATACTCAACAGCATTAGTCATTAAGGAAATGCAAATCAAAACCATAATGAAATATCACTTCATAGCCACTAGGAAGGCTGAAATAAAAGACAGACTATGACAAGTGTGGACAGGGATGTGGAGTTCTCACACACGGTTGGTGGGTTTATAAAATAGTGCAGCTGCGTTGAAAAGCTGCTTGGCAGTTTCTCAAAATGTTAAATATAGAGTTACCACATGACCCTGCAACTTCAAGAGAATTCAAAACATATGCCCACATGTATGGCCACCCTGTGTTCCATAGCAGCATTGTTTATAATGGGCAAAAAATGGAAATAACACAAAAGTCCAATGGATAAACAAAATGTGGCATATTCATACAATGGAATATTATCCAGCCATAAAAAGGGATGACGTGATTCATGCTACCACATGGATGAACTTTGAGAACGTTATGCTAAGTGAAAAGAGCAGACACACCAAGTTGCATATTGTATAATTTCATTTTTATGAAATGTCTGAAATTGGCAAATCTCTGGAAACAGATCAGCCATTGCCAGGAGCTACAAGTATAAGGAGAGGGCGTAGGAAGTGGCTGCTAACAGGTATAGAGCTGTGTGGGGTAATAAAAATGTTTTGATTTAGATAATAATGGTTGAACACATCTGAATGTACTAAAAACTACTGAATTGTATACGTTAAAAGGGTGAATTTTATGGTTTATTAATTGTATTATTGATATAATATTTAATTATCCTAAAACCTTTATATCCATTATATGTATACTAACATTTGCAGGGGTGGGGAATAGCTTGCTGGACTAAGTTTAGGACTGAAAGTTAAAAAACTCTTTGGATGACTAACTCAAATGATTTGGCCCTGTTCTCTGCTAAAAAGCGAAGCAAATTGCAGCAAGTTGGTTCAAAAGGTCACTTTCAGAGATCATCTAGTATCTATTCCAACTCTTTACTTTAGGGGGGAGGATGCTGAGGTTGGGGTTGAGAAGGAGCAGGCGACTTGGCCAGGACCAGAGTCACATCGTCCAATAGCCCGCCCCCCCAGCTGCCCTTCCCCACCTCTCCCTCCTCCCACTCCAAACCCCTAAATAGTTGGGATCCTCCTCTCAGCTGTAGTGAAAGTTGTTGCTAAGGGCTGGAGAGGATTCTTCATGACATAAGAGATACAGAGCTACATGAGGAACGTGCCATGTGAGGACACAGGAGGTGGAGAAGGAAGCCTCTTTCTGTGTCCGCACAGGGTCCGCTTCTGTTTGGGGATGAAGACGGTTAGCAGTGTGCCTCCTAGGATAACGATAAGAAACAGGGCAAGGAGCAGTAACTAACTTTTGGCCACAGTTGCAGGGTCACTGAGGACACTAAGCGTGAAGACACTAGGATTCATCAGAACAGAGGAATGTTGGCTGGATGGGAAAGACGACCTCCCAGGGTCTTCGCCTTTTTTCTTTATTGTCTTTTTTTAAAATATTTTTTTTTATTGATTTCAGAGATGAAGGGAGAGGGAGGGGGAGAGAGACATCAATGATGAGAGAGAATCATCGATTGGCTGCTTCCTGCACTCCCCACACTGGGGATCGAGCCCGCAACCTGGGTATGTGCCCTTGACTGGAAGGGAACCTGGGGGACCCTTCAGCCTGCAGGCTGACGCTCTATCCACTGAGCCAAACCAGCTGGGGCTCTTCCCCCTTTTTCTCAGTGAAGTTTTCAAGCCTGGCCTGAAAACCCAGAACACTTGCCTTCTAGACCAAGGCGATTCCCTGAAGGTGTGTGTTGAGGTGGCTAAGGAACCACCCTGACAAGTTGCAGTAAGAAGCTTAAAAAAGATGACAGCCAAGCCTTGCAGTATTGCACCCGATGATAACATAAAATCAGATAAACCGTGGCCAGCCATTGGCTCGGCATGTCCAGAACTCTGGCCGGCTGGCTGGGCAAGCTCACGCAGTCATTCCACCTCCCAGTCACGCTGCTCAGAGTTTCCTGTGATTGGCTGAAAGTCCATTGTAGTGAGACATTATGTTCTGCCCGGGTGACACAGAGAGCCAGCAGGCCCCCCTCTGAGGGCTGAGACGAGCCTCCTTTTTGTGAGGTTTTAGTAGAGATTCCGCACTGGGGTTCCAAGCTCGCCCCGACAGTGCCTGTAACTAGCTTGTGTGGTTACAGACTCTTACCATCCCAATGAGCAGGGACCGTTGTAACCTGCCCTGAACTGGAAGCACACTGCAGCCTCCGCCACCTGACCCTGAACTTGGCAGTAGGCCAGGAAGGTCTGGTCATGGCAAGGACCCCCATTGGGCCCTTGCAGCAAAGCCGTCCTTCACTCTCATGGATTCTTACTGAGCTCTAATATCTGCTCACCCACCCGAGGGAGATGTTGAGCCATAACAAGGGGATGACATGGGTGGGGCGCTGGGAGGTGATGGTAGACAGACAGTGGGCATTGTCAGCCCACAGCCATCCGTGGGGCAGACCCAGAGAGTGACGTTATTACCTAACCCACAGAACTGTACGAGTGCATCCTACGATCCCAGGAACAGTTAGTTCATGTCTGTTTGTCATGGTTGGGGTGTAGAAGGTGAGCAAGGGCGACTCTCGTGGTAGGAATTGTCGCTCTGAGCTTCTGCCGGGGGAATGTGGCTGTCCCTACTCATGGACTAGTTGTCTGCCAATGCCACGTCTCTGGGTCACTAATTCGTATCTTGTGTTTTCCTCCTGGGTGAGCTCAGAGGAGGGCGCACCGACACAGGCCTCGCCCTGAAATATTTTCTACGCAGAGGGTTCCCCGGGGGCCGAAATGCCTCTGTGCCCCAGGTCCTCATCATCATCACCGACGGCAGGTCCCAAGGACACGTGGCACTGCCGGCCAAGCAGCTGCAGGAAAGAGGGGTCACTGTGTTTGCCGTGGGGGTGCGCTTTCCCAGGTAAGAGACTGGGGTGGGGAGGGAGGGGTGGGGGAAGGGGAGGGGAGGGGACCGTGGTGCAGCTGTGGGAGAAGGGGCGGTGGAAACACCGTGCTGGTTCAGGCAGGATCTGTCTTTTCTTCCCTTGTCTTGTTGCCTGAGCACAGGGAGCTTTGAGTCTGCAAGTCTGAGCCTCTGCGTTGTCTTTCCTTTCATCTAAACACTGGGTTTTAAGTGCCTGAAACTCAACTTGATTTGGGCAGAAATGGAAAGTCATGGACTCATCTGACTACACCAGCTGGGTCAGGGGTCTCTTGGTGGGAGCAGGAGGGGCCAGGGACTTGAATGCCCCCCCGCCACACACACACACACCCCAGTGTGTCTACTGCCCTCAGCCTGGCGCTCTCAGGAGCTGGAGCTGGAGCTGGAGCTGCAGGCAGCGGCCGGCTCCCGTCTTTTAGTATTTATGGAGACCCCTCTCTCCGATGGTTCTCTCATCTCTGGTGGAGTGTCTGTTTGGCCAGGGAGCTTTTAAGGAAGTCTGTGGCTGGGTGGGGTCAGGCAGAGCTGCCCTGCCTCAGCGTGAGCGTGAGTCCAGAGCTGAGAAGCCCCCTGTGTGCCAGCCCCTGCCCTGGGTCCTGGGGGAAATGGCCAGGTTCTATGGCTTCAGGAGAGAACAGGGAATTTTACGTAAGTGAAGTTTAGAAGTTAATGAAATTGTTCCCGTGTTGCCAAACTTTGGTTCGCTTTGTGGGCAGGATTCTGGATGCATTGCCTGCTGCCCTGTCTTCTGAGCCTTTTCTTCACGCCCCCACGTCCTCCTGCTGCTCATCGTTTTTGTCCTGGACCTGAATGGTGCCCTCTGGCTATCTGTGTGCTGGCTCCCTCCTAGATGGGCTCCCAGTGCTGGCCTTGGACTCCTTACATTCACGGTTTAGAGTTCTTCTGTATTTTTTTTCTTTCTTTTTAATATGTTTTTATTGGTTTTTATCGGGTTTGGCTCAGTGGATAGAGCGTCGGCCTGTGGACTGAAGGGTCCCTGGTTTGAGAGAAAGGGAAACATCAGTGATGAGAGAAAATCATCGATCAGCTGCCTCCTGCACCCCCCACAATGGGGATCAAGCCCACAACCCGGGCATGTGCCCTGACCAGGAAGCAAACCTTTGACCTCTTGGCTCTGGAGGTTGATGCCCAACCACTGGGCCACACCAGTCAGGGCACTTCTGTATTTTTTTCTATTGCTAGCTGTCCTCGTGTGTTCTTTTCTTGCCTAGAACCAGTCTCCTTCCTTTCTTTCTGTTCAATTTTCCTCATCAGCTATGGTCACAGAACCAGACAGTGAAATCTGACCATGTCTGACATAGGAGGCGATGGTTTGAGTGTGAGGCTCTCCCCCGGCTTGGGGGGTCCGTGGACCGTAGCGTGCACACATTATAACCCATGGCCGAGTGTCCTTGAGGTCATTCTGAGGTTCACTTCTGCATGTTTCCTGCCTCCTGGAGGGATGAGGTTGCAGCGAAGTGGCTTCTGTGGCAGGGGGTGGGGGGTTGTTGCCCATGAGCTAGAAGCTGGGAGGGCAGGAGGAGGGTGGGTTGGGAGTGACAAGGGCATGTAACCTCTGCTGGGGGCTGGGCCCAGGTGGGAGGAGCTGCACGCACTGGCCAGCGCGCCCAAGGAGCAGCACGTGCTGATGGCCGAGCAGGTGGAGGATGCCACCAACGGCCTGTTCAGCGCCCTCAGCAGCTCTGATGTCTGTACCTTCGCCTCTCCAGGTACGGCCTTCTGAGTTGGCCCATTTGCAGGTGGGGTGTCTGTGGGATGCAGGTGGAGTGTGGAATGGGAAGGGTTCCCTAGCATGAGGTAAGCACTCAGGGGCCTCCCCAAGGAGGGAGGGTGAGAGGAACGGGGTCCCACAGCCTCGGCCCCAGAGCTCTCTGCTGTGTCCTGTCTCCATGTGGGATTCTCAGCTGGAACCTGCAGCTTGTCTCCATGGGGTAAAGGGGCCCAGGGCTTGGGAGCACGAGGGGCCTCTGTACCTGTCCCCTGCTTGGGGGGAGGAGCCCAGTTGGCACCCCCCTGTGGTCAGCCAATGGACTCTGAAGCTCAGCGCCAGATGTCTGCACGCGTAGTCGCCTCCATCAGGGTCCCCCAGGAGCTAGACCAGCGGTTCTCAACCTGTGAGTCGCGACCCCTTTGGCTGGTCGAACGACCCTTTCACAGGGGTCGCCTAAGACCATCCTGCACATCAGATATTTACATGACGATTCATCACAGTAGCAACATGACAGTGATGAAGTAGCAACGAAAATAATTTTATGGTTGGGGGTCACCACATGAGGAACTGTATTTAAAGGGCCAGAAGGTTGAGAGCCACTGAGCTAGAGTGAAGCGTGTTACAGAAAACACGCATGTGTGCACAGGATGTGGAAGCTGTGCAGGGCAGGGCCTGTGCAGAGGAGATGCCCAGAGACTGTCTCCCAGCAAGGGGCAGAGCAGAGCCCCTCCACAGTGTGCTCTGCCCCGAGAGGCAGAAGGTGGCAGCGGGGCTGGGCACGGAGGACCACAGTGCGGGAGGAGGCGTAACCCTGTCTCCTCCCTCTGGTGTGTGCTGTGGACACAGACTGCAGGGTCCAGCCTCACCCCTGTGAGCGCAAGACGCTGGAGACGGTCAGGGAGCTTGTCGGCAGCGGCCTGTGCTGGAGAGGATCGCGGGGGACCGACGGTGTGCTGGCTGCCCCCTGCCCTTTCTTCAGGTTTGTCCTGTGGTCTGGGGTCCAGGCTCAAGGGCTCGGCCTGGGTGTGGGTGGAGGTCCCCAAGGCCAAGGGCTCAGGAGCTGTGGGGTTTGGAGGAGTGCAGGGCTGGGGGGAGCCGGGACAGAGCATCGGGGTGTAGGGGCGTCATTGACACACCACGTGGGTGCCCATGGTGAGCGAGGGTGGCAGGGTCACGACCATTCTAGAGGCTGGTAAGGGAGCCATAAGCTGGACCTTCAGGGCTGTGCTCTGCAGCTGGGATGGTGATAGATGACTTGGTTCCTCTAAGTGCCAGTCTCCACGTTTATGGGGGCCTGCGGGAGGCAAAAGGCTTGGGTCCTGGTTGGTTCATGTGGTGGCCCAGGGGGATGCTGGGATCCTCGGGGCCAGAGCTCAGGCATTCTAGAGCAATGGTCACCAACCTTTAGGACCTCACGGACCACCAGTGGCCTGAAGACCAGCGGTTGGCGACTGCTGTTCTAGAGCATCTGCCTGGCTGGCAGCCTGTCCCTCACAATTCTTTGACTGTCCTTCATCACTGTCCACTCCACCTCAGTACAGCCCTTGGCCAGTCAGTCTCCTTCTCTCTCCATTGAGGCTCCAAGGGTCACAGTTGAAAACTATAGAGTTACTATCTAGAAGAAGGAACTGAAGACCAGAGAAGGAAAGTAACTTGCTTAGGGTCACACAGCCAGCTGGCCCAGAAAGGAACTTGTGATAGAAAGCTGTTCCCACTGCTCAGAGTTTTGAACACAGATATCTCAACTTCTGACATGATAGCCAGTGTACATTACCTTTTTTTTTTTAATTGTCTCTGAGTTGCTTGAACCATCACCTACTCTGTGTGCAGATAGAAGCTGGGGAAGAAAGAAAACAAGGAAGGTCTCTCTTGACTGGCGTCTGCATTGGAATTTTATACCAGCTTCATGGTTCTTTCTGGTGTTTTTTTTTTTTTTTTTATATTTTTTATTGATTTCAGAGAGGGAGAGAGAGAGAGAGAGAGAAACATCAATGATAAGAGAGAATCATTGATGGGCTGCCTCCTGCACAGCCCCTACTGGGGATGGAGCCTGCAACCCGGGCACATGCCCTTGATGGGAAATCACACCTGGGACCCTTCAGTCCGCAGGCTGGTGCTCTATCCACTGAGCCAAACCAGCTAAGGCAGCTTTGTGTTCTAAGTAACCTTCCAGGGTCTGCCCTCCTGTTAGCCCTTTGATCTCTACTGCCTGTGTCCTTGAATTGCAGCTGGAAGAGAGTGTTCGTAACCCACCCCACCACCTGCTACAGGACCACCTGCCCAGGTACAGTCTGCCTCCTGGATTCTCCTGCTCGGCCTGGGCCCTGGGCCGAGGCTGGTGCCTTATCTGTGGTGGGCTGTTTGCTTCATGTTGGGCTCTATCTTAAGACTTCCTGTGGGTGAGTTCATGCAGTCCTCACAAGAACACGGTGGGCCCAGTTCCGGCGTCACCTTCTCCGATGAGGATACTGGAGCTTGGAGGGGCTAGGAAGGTGCCTGAGTGAGTGCGGGAGGCACTTCCCTTAGCTCCAGGGTCCAAAGGCTTGCAGTGTGGCTGTGCAGCCTACAGAGGCTGCTAGCAACCCGAGTCGAACGTCAGAAACAGCACCCCCCCCCCCCCCCCCCCCCCCCCCCCCGGCACCGTTCCCCATCTTGAGACACCCACACCGCGGGCTTCATGGTACTGAGACCTTTGCCCCCATCCAGCTCAGGTCTAGCACCAGTTCATCGCCGCGGCCCCTGGACCTCCCCACGCTCCCGCCTGTTGTGTTAGTTCTCTGCGGCTTAAACAACAGAAATGTGTATTCTCACAGTCCTGGAGGCTGCGAGTCCAAGGCCAAGGCGTTGGTTTCTCCTGCGCCCTCTCTGCATGGCCTGCAGATGGTCATTTTCTCACTGTGGCCTCACACGGCCTTGGCTCCGAGCAGGGCCCTTGTGTCTCTTCCTCTTAGGGCGCCATTCGTATTGGATTAGGACCCACCCTATGACCTCATTTAGCCTTAATTTCTTCTTTATTTATTTATTTTTTTTAATATGACTTTTGGGATATTGAGGATTTTTTAAAACATATTTTATTGATTTTGTACAGAGAGGAAGGGAGCGAGATAGAGAGTTAGAAACATCGATGAGAGAGAAACATCGATCAGCTGCCTCCTGCACACTCCCCACTGGGGATGTGCCCACAACCAAGGTACATGCCCTTGACCGGAATCGAACCTGGGACCCTTGCCAAACCGGTCAGGGCAATTTCCTCTTTAGAAGGCCTGTCTCCAAATACAGTCACATGCAAAGGTATTGAGGGTTGGGACTCCTACATATGAATGGTGGGGCAGGGAGCACGGGGAGGCGAGGGGGTCCTATTGTCACGACCCCATGTGAGCATGTAATTCACACAGGGCCTCACCAAGCTCACCATCCAGCGTTCTTTACCACCCACACCCAGCCCCTCCTCTGCGCACCCCACTTTCTTTCCCCTGGTTTGCTGTAGGTGTTGCAATTCATTTCCTAGTGGTTCCCAGGGAGGTGGGGCAGGGTGGCCTGCGGGCCTGGCGCCTGTGGGCCGACGTGCTGGGCCATTCATGGGCACCTCTCACAGGCCCCTGTGACGCGCAGCCTTGCCGGAATGGAGGCACTTGTGTTCCAGAAGGACTGGACAGGTACCACTGCCTGTGCCCGCCAGCCTTCAGAGAGGAAGCTGACTGCGGTACGTATGCACGGGACCTTCGACAGGGACCGCTGGGGAAGGGTGGCGTCCAGGGTGCCCTGGCTCACCCCTCACCCCTGGAGCTCCCAGGAGGAAACGGGCCCTTGCGTTTAGAGGTCCCCATGCTGTGGTGTCTTATGGGATTTGGCCTGAGTCTCCATGAATGAAGCTCTGGGTGGAACAGTGGTTCCATCCGTTCACTTCCGGATGGTGACTGCTTGACATCTGAGCGTCCCTGAGCCTGGCTGCAGGCTGGGGCCAGCCCAGCTTGCACCTGGTGCTGGGCAGAGCCTCTTTTTTAGGAAGAGGAGCCTCAACCCTCTTTGTGTGTGTGTGTGTGTGTGTGTGTGTGTGGCGGGGGAGGGGGGGCGGTTTCCTTTTTGGTTTTAAAGGTATGAAATAGAGACTGTGATAGGCTGCACCTCCTAGGGTTGTTGGGAGCTTGGAATCAGATTATGTACAGGATGGAGCAAAAGTAGGTTTATAGATGTTCATTTGGAAAAAATAATGCAATAATCAGTACATCACATGATGTAAGAATGAACTCCGTGTTTTGTGTACTCAGCACTGTACACCGACTTTTGCCCCTCCCTCTATGTTACGGGCTGAGCACTAAGTAGGGGCTTATTTAACGGCTTTTATAAAAATGTAGTGCTGGGTTCATTGGAGGTTTACATGGAAGACCCTCTACCTCACAAGCCCCACAAAAGTCAGTTCCAGAAGGACCACAGACCTGAGTGTCAGAGGCCACGCCCTGAGCCGTCTGTTTTCACAGAGGAAGGGGCATAGCTGCAGGGTTTCTCAAACAGGACATGAGAGGCACTAACTGTAATGGTGGTTATAAATCAGGTTGCATGTCAATTTTTAAAAATACATATTTTTATTCATTTCAGAGAGAGAGAGAGAGAGGGAGAGAAACATCAGTGACGAGAACCATTGATCTCTGCCTCCTGCACGCCTCCAACTGGGGATGAAGCCCACAACCTGGGCATGTGCCCTGCCTGGGAATGGCACCGTGACCTCCTGGTTCATGGGTCGATGCTCAACCGCTGAGTCACCCCGGTTGGGCGACGTGTTAAATTTTAAGCAGTGGTTGGGCGGAGACCCTTCTTGAGAGCCAGAAGGGGGAGCTCTGTGATGTGCAATGGTCACAGCCCCTGCAGCCTCAGTTTCTCCACCCCAGCTCCCTCCCTCCTTCCTCCCCCATCACCCTCCGGGAGAGAGGTTTCTGCTGTCTGGTGTGGTGCTTGGGCATCTCGGGTGGGACGGTGACCCGCATGCCCCAGGTGGCCACGGCATGACGGCTGCTGTGATGTCGGCAGCCCCGACGCTGAGCCTGGCGTGCAGAATCGACGTCCTCTTCCTGCTGGCCAGCTCGGCGGGCACCACGCAGGAGGGCTTCCTACGGGCCAAGGCCTTCGTGAAGCGGTTTGCCCAGGCGTCCCTGAACGAGGACTCTCGGGCCCGCGTGGGTGTGGCCCGGTACAGCGGGGAGCTGGAGGTGGCGGTGCCCGTGGGTGAGTACCTGGACGTGCCCGACCTGGTCCGGAGCCTCGATGCCATCCCCTTCGGCGGAGGTGCCACCCTGACGGGCAGTGCCCTGCGGCAGGCGGCGGAGCGCGGCTTTGGGAGCGCCAGGACCGGCCTGGACCGGCCTCGCAGGGTGGTGGTGCTGCTCACGGAGTCACGCTCGGAGGACGAGGTGGCCGGCCCGGCGCGCCACGCGAGGGCCCGAGAGCTGCTCCTGCTGGGCCTGGGCAGCGAGGCCGTGCGGGCGGAGCTGGAGGAGATCACGGGCAGCCCCGAGCACGTCATGGTCTACGCCGACCCGCAGGACCTGTTCAGCCACATCCCGGAGCTGCAAGGGAAGCTGTGCAGCCGGCCGCGGCCAGGTGAGACCCAGGGGCCTGTGCCCGGAGCAGCCTCGGCCGGACCCAGGGCCGGCGGCCAGTGGCGACCCTTCCTTAGGTTGCTCCCACTGAACCAAGGTCGGTGTCTAGGGGCTGGAACCACTTTCAATAACCTGGGACCAATCATAGCACCTCCTGGTGCGCTTTTGTGAGGTTTCAGTAAGACGAGGCGTGTGCACAGAGTATGCGCGCAGAACGTCGAGGAGTTGCTGTTTATTAATATTCATTTATTACTGTTCACGTGGAGCTCCGAATCTCCTGAAATGCCATAGAAGGGCAGCTCTCCAGCTCCTCCGATGGGAGCCCACAGTATATTCCCACCACATGCAAGCACACACATGCGCACACATGCACAACTGAAACAGGCGTTTCATGGAACAGTGGTCCTCGCCACTGGAAGTGTGTCCCAGTATTTCCTGTTGAGTTGCACAACCCACTGGGTGATTTTGTGACCCACCATGGGGTGTGCTCTGGAGCAGCAGTCGCCAGCCGGAGGTCCGTGAGGTCCCAAAGATTGGCGACCGCTGCTCCGGAGAACACTGACCCCGTCGGGTGGACATTCCCATCGGAGGGCAGGCCTCGGCCTGTGGGGAGGTGCGTAGCTGAAACCATCCTTGATGTCCCCCAACCCAGTGACTCCCCAGGGGTGGGATGTGGGAAGCTGCGTATTCAGCCCAGCCCCCCATGTCACTCACCAGAGGTGAGCCTGCCTTCTTGCAAGGGGGCGGGACAGGGATGGCCGCCCACTCCCGTCATGCCCCTCTAGTCTAGTCTCCCCGTGGCAGCCCGAGTGGGTTTGTAAAAGATGGTGTGAGATTTACAGAAGACTTGTGGCGGTGGTAGAGTTCTCACATACTCCACACCCGTGTCCCTTCTGTAAGGTGTTAGCGAGGTGCATTGGTCACAGGTAGTGAACCAGTGTTACTTATGAAAGAAAGTCTGTACGTGGTTCAGATTTCCGTAGCTTTAACCCAGTGCTCTTTTCCTGTCCCGGGGCTTCTGCCCAGGGCTCTGCGTTACTCTCGGTCACCGTCTTCCTATGCTCCTCTTGGCTGTGACCTTGGTTTCTCAGACCTGCCTTGAGCCACAGTGGGTTTTCAAACCCAGTACATCAACGCCTCTTACTCTGTACTTAAACGTTTCCAGGGGTTTCCCCTCTGCATTTGGAATGAAACCCCAACACCTGCTGCTTCCCGAGAGCTCCCTGTGGTCCAGTCACTGTGGGCCTCTCTGCAGCTCCTGCATGGGGTGGGGAGCGCCTTAGAAACACCCCCTCCTCCCCTGCAGTTCAGACGGACTCCTGCAGTTCTTAGCTAACTCCTCAGAGAAGGCCTGGAGTCTCCCAATTTACTAATGTTGCTCCTGCTTTTCCCCTCATGGCTGCCCATATAACTTGTAATTCTGTACTGAATTCACATCTGTCTCCCATAAACTGTCGGCCCATCGACGGCAGGCATCGGTCCATTTTCCCCGCCGGTACAATCAGAACCTTGTATGTAGTGCCTGGCTCGGTAATGGAGGGTGCTCGGTAATGGCATGGATCAAGGTGCGGTGAAGTTGCTGTCACAAGGGTCCCCAGAGCTCAGTGGCTTACACAGGGTAGACGTTCATTTCTCTCGTAACCTTTCCGAGGTGAGCAGCCTGAGCCCACAAGGTGGCTTGGCTGCCTTGTGGTTCTGCCTCAGGCCCCAGGTCACTGTTTCTCGGCATGAAGGGGGGAAGGGGAAGTGGAAGGCAAGCAGCTTCCTTCTGGGATCATCACTTGGAAACTGCAGTCACTTCCAGCCGTATCCCATCAAATAGAGCTTGGACACGGCCACACGGAGCTGCCGGGGCTGTGGTCTAGCCAGGCGCTCCTATGAGCTGCTGCTATTCTAGCAGAGGGTGGCGGGGAGGGGGCGCCTGCCATGGACAGCGGACTGGCTGTCCCCACCGAGCTGGCCCGGTCCCGCCCAAAGAGGGGCTCCGCCTGGCAGAGCCTGCTCCCTGAGGCCCACGCTGCTTCCTCTGCAGGCTGCCGGGCGCAGTCGCTGGACCTGGTCTTCATGTTGGACGCCTCGGCCTCCGTGGGGCCCGAGAATTTCGCTCGGATGCAGAGCTTCGTGAGGAGCTGCACCCTCCAGTTTGACGTGGACCCCGATGTGATGCAGATCGGCCTGGTGGTGTACGGCAGCCAGGTCCAGACAGCCTTCGGACTGGACACCCACGTCGCCCGCCCCGCCGTGCTGCGGGCCACCAGCCAGGCCCCCTACCTGGGCGGGGCGGGCTCGGCGGGCACAGCCTTGCTGCACGTCTATGACAGGGTGATGACTGTCCAGAGGGGCGCCCGGCCTGGTGTCCCCAAGGCTGTGGTGGTGCTCACCGGGGGCAGAGGGGCTGAGGACGCGGCCGTCCCCGCCCAGAAGCTGAGGGACAATGGCGTCTCTGTCTTGGTGGTGGGCGTGGGGCCCATCCTGAGCGAGGCGCTGCGGAGGCTTGCCGGCCCCCGGGACGCCCTGATCCACGTGGCGGCCTACACAGACCTGAAGTTCCACCGGGATGCACTCATCGAGTGGCTCTGTGAAGGTGAGTGGGCGAATCCGCGCCGTCCAGCACTGCCTCCAGGGGGTGGCACCTCAGCCTGAACCTCCAGGTGCATCTTTGAAGGATCACGGCTCCTCCGGGCCTCTTGGCGCTTCCTGTGTGCCGGGTTCCGTGCTAAGTCTGTGCTGAGTCCCGTGGCAGGCACACCACCCTCACCCGTTGATACTCAGGGTCAAGGAGGTTTAACACAGGTGCCCCACCCCTAACTTGAAAGTGTACATGGACGACTTAAACAGAAGACGTCGCCAGACGACCCACAGATCCCCCAAGGTTGGCACTGACCTTGGTTGTGAATGCCAGAGCGAGGGGCCAACACAGCCAGGCCAGCCTGACTCAAAGGCTTCCTTTTGCCAGTGACGTCCTTCCTGCCTTTTTAAAATTTATTGATTGATTTTTAGAGAGAGAGAGGGGCAGAGCAATAGAAACATTGATTGCCTCCTGCATGCCCCATACTGGGGATAGAGTCCGCCACCCTGTGTCCTGCCCAGGAATTGAACCCAGTGACCTCCTGGTTCATGGGTTGATGCTTAACCACTGAGCCACCCTGACCAGGCTGTCCTTCCTGCCTTTTGAAAAGTATGTGGCCATTGTAAGAATAGTGAGCAGTGCTAGGAGCCTCACACATTCTAGAAAAAGTCTCCGTACGCATGTGGGAGAGCTGGGTAGAGGTGGGTCTCTGACCTAGCCAACCAGTGTGGAGCACCAACCAGCCATTCTCAACCTGTGGGTCGCGACCCCTTTGGTGATCGAACGACCCTTTCACAGGGGTCGCCTGAGACCATCCTGCATGTCAGATAGTGACATTACAACTCATAACAGCAGCAATGTTACAGTGATGAAGTAGCAACGAAAATAATTTTATGGTTGGGTCACAACATGAGGAACTGCATTTAAAGGGCCAGAAGGTTGAGAACCACTGCCTAACCTGTGGCTTCAAGGCCCACAGCAGCGCTAAGGCATGTAAGCGCCCCCCCTCTCCCCCCCCGCATGGCCTCACAGCAGTTCTGGGCTTCCTGAGAGGAGGGGGTCTTTGGGGCTGACCCAGGCCTGGCCTCCTGGGCGCATTCTCTCTTGTAGAAGCCAATCGGCCAGTCAACCTCTGCAAACCCAGCCCGTGCATGCACGAGGGCACCTGCATCCTGCGGAACGGGAGTTACCTCTGCGCCTGCCGAGACGGCTGGGAGGGCCCCCACTGTGAGACCCGTGAGTGGGTCCTTGGTCTGCGTGGGTGAGCTGGGGGGGGGGGTTGGTGGTGGGCTGAGGCCAGCCGAACCCTGGGAACTCTGTCGAAGGCAGCCTCGAGGGTGTTGGCTGTGTGGAGGGAATCCTAGCATCCTTTGTTCATTCACGCGAGGAGCATGCAGCCGGGGTCTCCTGCGTCCCTGGAATTGTCCTGGGGACGAGGGGTGTGAGGAACATGGACAGTGAGAGTGTCTGCCCTGGTGGGGGTGTCCATGCTGGTGCTCAGCGCACTGCAGGCGAGTCGTGGGACGGGGAGGGAGGCCTCGGTCAGGAGCCCCGTGGATCCGGAGGGACTGGCTGATGGGGACGTGGGCCCCGGTGCAGGAAGGTGGGTGGCTGCGGTGGAAGCGGGGGGGAGTTCTTTTTTGAGTGTTTCTATTTGCTCAGTGCAGTGGGAGGAATGGGCTGAGCGTGAGGATGGGGAGGAGGTGCAGGAGCTTGGAGGAGAGAGAAGTAACCATTTGAGAGAGAGGGGACCAGACCAAGGTCCTGGAGAAGGGCTGCTGGGTAGCATTGCCGGCCCACCTGGGGCTCCGGTTATGATTTTAAAGTTAGAAACCCCGAGACCAGCAGGTGGCTCCCCTTGGAGCTTGGGGTCTTGCCCGTGGGCAGAGGTGGGCTTGCTAAGGCGGGCAGTGACTCTGAAGGGCCCTCTGACAGGGCCTTTGGTCTGGCATCTTCTGCTTGTTCTTAACCCACAACCAAGACACGCGGGGGCCCACACGGCTCATGTCCTCACAGTTCGCTTCTTCCCAGGGGCCTTGCGAGGAGATGCCCTCAGGGCAGGAGGGCGGCCGCCCAGCCCGTCCCAGCAACTCCGGAGGCCTGGGCACCCTGGACGCTGAAAGGACGCCTGCCCTCGGCGGAGCATCCTCTTGGGAGTCCTCTGAGCGCCTGCCCCCAGCTCTGCCCGGAGCCCGCCTGCTGCTTTCCCCACCCGGGGAGCAGAGATGTCCCAGCTGCAGATGGCACCGCTCAGGGACGCGGTAGCTGATGTCACTCGCTAGTGATGGTGTTGGTCGTGTAAGTAAATATTTCCTTTCTAGTTGTGCCCGGTTGAGCTTGTCGTCTGTCCCCTTTCCCCTAAGGAGAACCAGGAACCTGGAGACTTTTTTTGATGGCCCGTGGGCAGCTCACGCAGCCCTCCGCAAGTGTTAGGACAGTGATGCTCGAAAGGAGGCAGAGACTAGCGTGTCGTTCGGACCCCCAAAACGATGGCACTTCGCGACGGAGAAGGTGCACAACTTCTTCTTTCCCTAAAGACGTCCTAGATGCGTTCCTGGTTTTTGTTTGAAAAGGGGCTTGAGCAGCATTTGTGGCCTCTGATGACTGGCTCTGTGTCGGGGGAGAGACGGGGACCGTGACTGATGAACCAGCTTGTTTGGCTCTGGGGGGCCACATCCTCCTTTATTGTTTACTCGGGGGAGGGGGGGAGGTAATTGTGGGGCGTTTACTGAATGCTTTTCTTACTCTCCTTTTAGTGGGGGTGCAAAGAGCAATGGAATTCTTAAACTCAACAGACAGAGAATAAAGAACCAGAACAGTGTTGCTTCCTCCTGTGTAGTTCTTAAAAGGGTTTCAAGAAATGACGTTGGGTATTCACAGGTGTGTTTGTATCGTTGTGGCAAAGAGGCGTGCGTTGGGACCTTTTCTGGAAAACCAGGCACTTCCTCACCCCGGCCCGTTCAGGCACCCGTTCTTCCCGTCTGTTGTGGCTGTGTCGTTTCGAGTTCAGTTTTCAGGGGAAACTGTTGCAGAGCCCTCGCCTCCGCCCAGACACCAGATCGGAGCTTTTCTCTTTACTATCGATAACGCAGTGCCCTCCAGGCAAAGGTCACGGCTACCTCGACCTAAACGCCACGGAGCTTCCTGGTTATCACCACGGTGCTGTCAATGGTAGAAATAAAAAGCCCGGGGTGCCGAGGCTAGGGTGACAGTCGCAGTGTTCAAGGATCTTGTCATTCCTGTTGTTACGCTGGCCTTGGTGGAAGGGGACATCAGAGCAAGGCCACAAGGCGACCCGGCAGGGGCCGATGTCGGAGAACTTTCAAGAATCCATTGTCTTGAAAATTCACAGCAGTTTAATCACTTTAGCGTATGGGTTCTTTGTCTGGTTCAGGCTGTTTGGATGTCCCATTTGAGTTGCTTGGACTCTAAAAAAAAACCCATAAAATTGTGGGTTACATATTAAAGGCTTCCCGGCTTCTAGTTTAGGTCCCAGCAGCAGCGGAGGGCATGCCTCTCCTACCGCCTGGCCGGTCAAGCCTTTTATGTTCCTGTAAAAATCGAAGCCTTGCCGTGAGCCATCAATCGTTCATGTTCTCTGAATGATCCCCATTCCGGCCAGCATACCCAAACACATGTGTTCTGGTAGCTCACTGATGCTCTTCGCTTTTCTAGAAAAATGTCATTTACGAATAATGACAGTTCTGTCTCTTCCTTTGGGAGCTTCCTGTTGATTTTTTCTTGTCATTCTGCATTATCTGGAACCTGCAGAAGAATGTTTTAAAAGGCAGTGGCCACGGCAGGTATCTGCTTCTTTTTCACCATTAGATATTATTCTTGTGGGTAGCAACGCTTTTATTCCTAGATTAGAGAATGCTTTAGGAACGTTGAGATTTGTGATGCGCTTTTCTGCTTCCTTCGAGATGATTCCCTGCCCCCCCAACACACACACATTTAATCTGTACACACAGTAACTTACCTATCAGTGTATTTTCCGTGGTTGTGGTTGAACCACTTTGGTTCTGAATGAACACTATCTGCTCATTACTTTATTAATGGCGATCTGGTCATTATTTCAAAGATAACAAAACCAAACCCTAGCAACCTGAGGCGATATTAAAGGCAGATAGAAGGAGAGCCTGCAGTACCCATACTGACAAGATTTTCCTAAATCATAAGAAAATGCTATGGATACAGCAGTTTGAGAAGTATGAGTTTTCCATTGTTTACAGTTAGCACAGCTCTGGAACCAGAAATCCAACACACGCTGGCACAAGAACCGCCCAATCTTGTTTTTGGACGTACATGAGAAAGGTCCTGCATAAAAAGATTGGCGTATTTCGTTATTTGTAAAAATAAGCACATTTATGCTAGGAAATTCCTTAATCTACTACTTAGGCAACTCTCTCTAAGTACAGGTTTCTTTCCCCGAAGAATGACTCAGGAATGTGTTTATCTTCCAGAAGGAGTCAGTTCCTGCAGATGTTTCTAGTGTGTTTGGCGCGCGGTCAATTATACTATGAAAACCCTTTCCGTTTTCCATCTGTCAAGGGGGCATAGCATCACCTGCCATGATGGCACCTTGTAAAGCCCTCGGTTTTACACACACATTTTGAAGTTCAGTGTGTAAATAAATAACCAAGACATTTCCCCTTGAGGTAAAGTCCATCAGGCCTTGCCAAGTCATTCCATGAAATACAAGAAACCTCCAAAAATACAATTAACATTTTATTTTATTTTTTTTAGAAAAATCTAACTCACCACTTGGCAAAGGGCCACCAAGTGTTTATGACAAAGGAAATAAATGCCCTGGGGTGAGAAAGAACTTTAGTTCTGAGAACCCCTGGAAGTGAGGCGGAGATGACGATGAAATGTTTCAACCTGCGTTAGCAAACGATGCCATCAGAGGAAAAGACGGGGGGCCCCACCCCAAAGTCACCCCTTTTATTATCTCAAAGGGGCCCGGACCTCAAGCACAATTTAAAAAACCGAGACTACGAGAGCATTATATTAAATAACTCCTCTCTTCCAAGGGCCACAGGACGGACTCTGTAAACGCAAAGGAATCTCTCTTCTTCTACGATAATGTCGAAAGTCAGTTAAATTTCAAAAGACACTTCACTGTTCTAAATTACAGGACTTGAAACATTTTTTAAAAATATAATACAGCGTCACTTCGAAACAGTCCTTAACTGAGTGGGGACAGCGCCTCCGCGTGATCCCAAGTAGTTTCTGCCCCGTTACCGCGTCATCGACGGCAGCGGCCGCCTGAAGTCACAGCGCTCTCTCTGGTCCTGCTAGTTCCTTTCTCTGCAAAGGGCCGGAGCTCCCCGCTCGCGGTTCCCCGTCCTTGTTTTTCCTTTTAAACAGACTCACCCACTCACAGAGCTGCTGCTTGAAGGAAGGCCTGCACGAAGCGGGGTTGTCGCCAAGGTCCAGGTGGACAGGAGAGGCTTGCCGTGACGCTTGTGTCCTAACTGGTCCCTTTCTTCTCCCATTCCTAGGGCGCCATTCAAATACCAGCGGCCCCCAAAACAGGCAAGTTAGCTGTGCTCTGCGGCCGCCCCCCGCCCCTGTGCACAGAGCCAGTTAGGAATAGAGGCAGCAGCTGTGTTTCAAGCCCGGTGTGTGCGTCGCTGTGAGGGGCCTCTCTTTAAGGCAGTGGTTCTCGACCTTCGGGCCCCTTCAATGCATGTTGTGAGCCAACCATAAAATTATTTTCGTTGCTACGGTTATGAATCGTAATGTAAATATCTGATATGCAGGATGGTCTTAGGCGACCCCTGTGAAAGGGTCATGACCCACAGAGAACCGCTGCTTTAAGGGATGCTTTGAGGCTGTGACACGGTAAGGGGCCTGGGAGGGGGCCGTGGGGTCTGTCTCGGCCACGTGGGAGTGGCAGCTCCAGGGCATTCAGTAGTCACGGGCGCAGGTGCGCGGAGTTTGCCGAATGCAGGGGCAACCCCGGGCACGTCTGCACTGGACACGAGGGAAGGGTTAACGACACTCGTGTCTGGCCGTCGGGGGAAAGCCCAGGAATGACACCCTCCCGAGCCTTTGACACCTGGTGGCGGGAGGCTTTAGGCAAATCGCCTCACCTGTCTGAATCTGTGCTTAAGCTGCCATGGCAGGACTCCTTTAGAATCACTGGTGTTTTTGGCTTGAAAACTAGCCACTTCCCCCTCTGTCTCCCTAGAATCTATGGCTAATTTGGGTGGTTCGAGGATCCGACTGTCCTCGGGCTGATTGGTCAGTGCCCCAGGCTGAGCCCAGGTCTAGCACAAGCCCTGGCGGGGCCGGGAGTGATCGCTTACCTTGGCTTTCTGGAGGACAGTGCCTTTGCCTGTGACCATGACGGAAAGAGGTCTGTTCTTGAGCGCCGTGGCAGAGTTGACTGGGGTACAGTCTGGGGCGGGGGTGGGGGCGGCGGCTTTGGGCTGTGGTGACACAAGAGTGATGCCTGAGCTGGGGGGATGGAGACGTGAGTTCCCCCTGCCCACCCCCGTCCAGGAGGCCCTGCCAGCAGCTCCTGCCACTCACTCGGGGGCTCACGGTCTCCAGGTGGGAGGTGTCCACGGTGGTGCCCAGTGTCACGGGCCCGGCCTCGGCCTTCTTCAGGTTGTCCTTCACCTCCACGATGCTGAGCTCGAGGTCCACGCGCCTCCTCTCCTCCACCCTGCACTCCTCGTCAATCTCCTTCAGCTTCTGCTCCAGGCTGGCCAGCGCCCCCTTGTCTGGAATGGGAATGAGGCCGGCTGCAGGGGACAGCGTTTCAGCCAGGACCGGGGCAGGTCCTTTAAAGGGCAGGTTGCTAGGAAACGGGTGAGATGAGGATGATCTGGAAAAGAATCTAGAGCAGAGGTTCTCAACCTTCCTAACGCCTCGACCCTTTAATACAGTTCCTCATGTTGTGGTGACCCCCAACCATAAAATTATTTCCGTTGCTACTTCATAACTGTAATTTTGCTACTGTTGTGAACCATCATGTAAATATCTGATATGCAGGACGTATTTAGGCGACCCCTGTGAAAGGGTTGTTCGATCCACAGGTTGAGAACCGCTGCTCTA
The DNA here is from genome assembly GCA_004026665.1 of Murina feae. NCBI lineage: Eukaryota > Metazoa > Chordata > Mammalia > Chiroptera > Vespertilionidae > Murina > Murina feae. The sequence goes on along the minus strand of PVJC01000669.1, from coordinate 68,733 downwards.
GACTCAGGGACGCAGATTTCTCTGCAAGTGTCCTAAGTCTTTGAAGGCTGGAACTTAAGGATGATGCGGGATGCGTGTGGTTAATGCAAGAGCGATGTCATGGGATCTCTGGGAAAGGCAGTGCGTGGAAAGATGGACGCGGGTGTATACATTGGATTTAAGTGAAAATAAAACGTTTAAGGATGTGTTCTTTGAGCTAGTTTTTAAAACTACCCCCTGGGCCTATTGACAATGGGTCAGAGGGTCTCTCTGCATAGGACAGTGACTTTTCACAGCGGGGAGAAGGGGGCATGCACCTGTGCCAAGACTGGCAGGGCTGAAGGCCGGGGGCACAGGTCCAGGCTCGCCCCGCGGGAAGCCCCAGCCTCCATGTGCCCAGCCAGGCCCCTCACCTGTGCATTTCGACAGGGTCTCTCTCAGCTCCCGTTTCTCCTTCCGGAGCTGAGCCAGGTGTCCCCGGATTTCTTCCTTCTTCTTCTCCAGCCTCTCCTTCTCCTCCGTGTACCGCTTCACCTCAGCTTCTGTCCTGTTCTTGCCAAGTTTGATATCTACAAACCCAGGGAGGGAACCCCAAGGTCAGCCAGGCTGGACCAGGAGGACTATGGCCAACCCATCACACAGGCTCAGGGGAAACTGAGGCTTTGACAGGAGATGAGAGCTGGACGCCAGCCAGCCTCGCAGGGCTGGGAAAGGAAGTGGGCACCACACCTTCTTCACTGCATGGCCTGGGGCAAGTCCCTCCTCCTTGCCAACGCTCTGTTTCCTCGGACCAAAGGGGAAGGGTGGGGCTAACTTCTCAGAGCCATTTCCAAGACACGCAACTGGTATCCAGCACAGGTACCTGCAGAGGTCACCCTCAGCCTGTCCTTTGCAGGCGTGCTGGCTCCGGCTGGGATGACAGCCACCGCGTCAGGGCAGCTCGATGAGGAGGAGAGTTTTTGCTGTTCAGTCTGGATTTTGACGGTCGAGATTCTGGGGGACAGCTCCTCCGGCACCGGACTCTCCTGCTGCACCTGCTTTTGGAGAAGGCGAGCACAGCTTCAGCCGATGGAGGGGCCTGGGAAGGTGGGGCCAGCCCACCGGCTGGGGGACGACCTGTACCTGCAACTCGGAGATCTCTGCAGATGTAACAGTGGGGGGCTCATCTGGGGCGGGGCCCGGGTCTGCAGGGAGGGCCTCGGCTGCAGGATCCAGGCAGGGCGGTGTGGAGGAGCACCCTCGGGCCTGCTGGGTGCCGCCTGGACTGTGCAGGAAGGACTTGACCGGCGTGAGGTCCAGGTACATGCGGTCAGGGTCAAGCTCACTCGGGGCATCTGTGGCCGGGGCAGCTTCCTCGGCGTCCACCTGCAGTGGAGAGGCGGGTGGCTTTCACCATTGCTTCCGCAACCTGGGCTGGAGAGGTGGCACCCAGCTTGTCTCAGAGCTCCTGTCTCCTTCCTGTGAGGGGCGCGCAGGGACCTCCCCCCGGGGAAGCCTCTATTGTTTTGGAGGTAGGTCAGGGTTCAAGCCCTGGATCAGCCGCTCAAGAGGTAGGAGACCCAGGACATAGTATGAGCTTTCCTGACCTCCATGCCTCAGCTGTAAGAGGACAGAGTAACGGTACCTGCCTAGCAGGTGGTTTGGATGAAACGAGAGCAGCCCTTAGCACGGCAGAGCCCAGTGTCTGACCACGGAACCTCCTGCCCATGCGATGACTGCACCTTCACTATCATCCTGGACCCCAAAGGCTGATGGGGATGCGGCTCCTAGTCCCAGCAGCACAGCCCATCCTAGCACTGACCAGGGTGGTCAACCAGACGAGTCCCCACGCCAGGCGGACTGCCCGCCCCAGTACAAAGGGCGACCTTGCTGCGCCTGGATTTCTGCCCTGGCGGCCCTGCAGGTGACTTGGAACCCACTCCTCCTATGGCCAGTGGGATTGAGGTTTGGCGGCAGGAGGACCGGACGGCCCCCTGCGGCCGCCCCCAGCGTCCTTACCGCGGCCGTCAGCTCGGACATTTCCACGTCGTCATACAGCAGCTCCGGGCGATCCTGGCTGGGCAGGCTGTCGATGTAAGTGTTGGGCTCTGAGAACTTCCTCTGCATCAATCTGGAAGACACATGGCCAGACTCAGAGAGGAGGGTGGTAGAAGCCACCAGCCTCCAAGAATTCATAACGAGGAGACGAGCTGCGGTCTCATTGAACACTCACTCATTCAAGGGGGGCCCCTCCCTCTCTTTTGGGCCTTCCTATAGAACTCTGGGTCCCACACTTCTCTTCCGGAAAAGCGTCCCCCCCCACCCCCTCCCCTTGGCATCCTTTTGCCATCTTCTGACCCCATGTTAGACTCCAATAACAACAACACCCCTCCTCGTTTCACTGTCAACAACCGGAGACCTTCCCCATTTTGTAAGTAAGAAAGGGGTTCCGTGTCCTGGCGGCTCCTCAGCCGTCCGGCCCAGGAACCCGTTGGCTCATCTGGAAAGCGGAGGCACCACCTCCCCCCTGCTCTTTCCCGGGGGCGCTGGGGACCCAGAGAGGGGTCCTTGGGAAAGCACAGGGGTGCGAGGGAAGCGGAGGGTCAGGGAACATGCCGACTCAGCTGTAAGGACCTGGACGGTCTTCCCCCAGCCAAGGGGCTGCGGCTGCTGGGGTCCGGCCCAGCCCCTGCCCCTCCTGCCGCGGGGTGGAATGGGGCCTAACCCGAGTTCTCGGCCACCACCCGGCACGACTGGCCACCGGAGGCCAACCCGGGCCTGGAGTTGGAAGCATGGCTCCGAGGGAAAGGGCACAGAGCAGAAGACCCGTGATACTCACAGCAGCGAGTTCTTGGCCGCACTCACAATACAGGAGACCCTGTCTGCATCCACGTAGTCGTAGGTGAATTCCTCCGGGTCCGTCTTGCAGCCCGACTCGGAGAGCAGGAGGCCGAGCCAGTGGCCCATTTCCTCGGAAGACTTGGCCTGAGGAGCCAAGTGGGGAATGAACCGAAGAACGTCTTGTACTAGAACCTACGTTCCATGAGCACACGGAGCGTATCCGTCTTAGTCACGTTATTATACTTGTGGACCCGACAGCTGTAGAGAAGAAACTTGTCCCTGAGAAGCAACTGAGATGTGGATCTTTTAGCCACAAGAGGGCGGCATGGAAGCAAAATTCGGGTGAGGCCAGGCTGAAGGACTGGTAGGTGAAGAGGAGCGCCCCTGCCAGTGTGTGCTGCTGCTGTGTGTGGAGAACCAACCCTGGCTGGGACCTGCCTAGCTCCATGCAAGGCATTATGTCACCTTTTGTTTTTGTCATCCCGTTAGGCCGGGTGGGGGACTGGGACAAGGGCAATTGTATCACCAGCCTGATGCTTGCCCACAGATAAGCCCTACCAGTCGTCATGGTGACGGACTGGGCTGCATCTGGTGCTACACAAACCACACCAGACCCACTGGGAATCCCCAGAAGGCTCCCCTGCGGCTCAGGGAGCTACAAATCCCCCTCCGGCCCTCAGCGCAGGAAGCAGCTCATTGTCCGCTCCTGTAACGCCACCACCCTGAGGTCAGAGAGGGAATGGAAACTTTTGAAAAATGCGAACAATCTCAGGCAGAGGAAACCAAAACAACCCAGGACGACGCGGCGTCTCCATGACTTGCAGCCCAGAGCCGACCTCCGCCCTGGCTGCGCCCGCCACCCTCGGGGGCACCCCCGGGCCAGCAGTACCTCGAGCTTGGCCAGCTCCTCGCCGTTGTGGAGGATGCGGAAGGAGTACAGGTGGTCCGGGCTCGGGTCCGGGACCACCTCGCAGCCCACCAGGCTCAGGGGCTGCTGGGCCACCTTGCTGCGGTTCCGGTCCTGGTAGAAGTGCAGGTGGCTGTCCCTGACGGAGCACCAGCGTGACTTCCACTGGCTGTTCACCAGCACGTTCAGGTAACCTGCGGGAGAGGAGGCGGCTGCAGGAAGCTGGGGGTGGCTGCCCCCACCTCCGGGCCTCCCAGGGTTCCCCCCAGAGTCTCAGCTCCAACGCCTGAGCAGCGTCTTAGCTCACAGAGGCTGTGAATCTCTGTAACATGGTCTCCTTCCCTCCTGCAAGCTAGCAGCGAGACCCTTTCAGGTCAGGCAGCACAGCTCTGCTGGCTTTTGAAAAAGGTGTGTCCAGAGGAAAGTGAGCTGCCCCTTGGACTACACTAGGTCAGTATGGAGGCGTCCGGGACAGAATCCCCCGCCCCGCATCGCCGCGGATCTATGCGTCCAGCCTGCAGCCGCCCACCTCTGCCTCTCCTCACTTGGGCCACGTGCGTGAAGCTCGCCCCAGGCGGGTCTCTTGGCAGGTGCAATCCCTTTGCCTCTGCTGTTTCTTAGCTTCCCAGCACCCTGCCAGCCTTGCCCTCCCTGGGTCCCTCAGTCTCAGCCTGCAGAGTCCTCCTCATCCTCCCAGATGCACTTGGCCTCGGCCCTCCCTGTGTGCCCTGCTGTCCGCCTTCTGAACAGCTGGATCTGGAACAGTGGTGCTGTCTGCTTCCGTGTCAGCCTCTCCAATGGGACTCCCAGCTTTTCCAGGCCAGGAACGTGCACATTCATCTCCAGCAGCCGGGTCTGTGTCCTGTGGCCTCCGCCAGGGAGTCCCTCTTCCGGACAGCACCCAGAAGCTGCCAGGGTCCACTCAGGAGGCAGCCCTCACTGCTCTCAAATGGTCCCATGTGTTGGGTTCAGCTTTCCAAGGAGAGGCCAAGCCTTCCCCGGCTTAGATTAACATGTGGGGAGCTGACGCCCCGTGTCAAGCATGGCCTTGTCCCTGGGCTGCAAAGATGAGTGACTTCAGTCTGCAGGCCCTTTGCACACCCCTGTGCAGTGGGTTGACATCCTCTGTGCCGTCGGCTTACGAAGCGGGTTCCTTTTCCACCCCAAGAGCTGTTCAGAACCGCAGCCAGATGAACGAGGCTCACGCAGCAACGTCAAAGTGCACAGCCACCTTCCCACCCTCCCGGTGCCGGCCACACAGTGGGGATCGCGCGTTTCTCAGAGCCACGTGAACACCACCACATGGTAGCCCAGTGGGAGGATCTGTGCCCGGGACCTAAGCCCTCTGGCTCCTTGGGCGGCACCCACTGGCCCATCACAGTTCCCTGCCCTGAAGAGGCCTCTAGGTCAGGAGAGGCTCTAGCGCTGAGGCCGAGCCTGGGGAACTGAGCATCTGTGCTCGCTCGGGCCCTTCCCCAGCCACAGGGGACAGGAGCAGGCTTCGCCGCTGAGCAACTCACAGCAGTAACCCAGCCACATCTCCCAAAATGACTCACAGGGACCAGGCTCCCGTGCCCAGCACCGTGCCCTGAGGCCTCGGGGTGCCCTGGCAGGAGAAGCGGCAGGCTCCAAAGGTGAGGCCCCCGTGCCGCCTTCCCCTTCCACCCAGCCAGCCTTGGACACAGGACAAAGTGGGCCTGAGGCTGGGACAGGGGTTCCATGAGTAAGAGGAAAGGGCCTGAAGGTGGACAGTGATGGCCTTCAGGTCCTGGGAGACCCACGGCAATGAGCCCGGGTGGGACCCCAGGACGCGGCTCACTCAAGATATATTCTGGGAAAGATCTCTCTCTCGCTCCTGACCTCAGTTTCCTCAGGCTGAGAAAGGGCAGCGGAGGTGACCTCTAAGAGTCCACTAGCACCCTCCATGCCCTCTGTCCCAGCAACGTGGGCTTTTGCCGGCCCGGCCCCTGAATGCATCTCACCAGCCCGTGTCTGTCTTGGCTCCCACCCTGGGTACCTCCGAGCCTACATAGCTCCTGCCTGCTCGTCAAGACTCCGGCTGAGGAATCCATCTCTGTCCAGAGCGGGAAAGGTTCTTCCTGTCCCTGAGTCCTGATAGCTGCTCAGCCAGCAGGTATGTGCTGATGGGGGCAAAGCTGTCATCTCTCTTGAGCTCTAAGCTCTCAGGAGTGAGTCCTCCACCCGCTTGGTTCCTTCTCCATAACACTGTGCCTGCCACGCTCCGTAAATATCCGTCTAACGAACATGTTTTCCCAGGCCGTTAAGAGGACAGCAGTCTGTCACCCTTCACTGCCGCAAAAGATCCAGCACTGCGGCCAGACATAAAGAACTATCTGCAGTGAAGGGGACGGGAACTGGGCCGCGGCTCTCCATCCCTCAGACATGTCGAAAGCAAGATCTACAACCCCTGCCTTCGCTGCCTTCCTGGAGATGGGCTGCAGCCCAGGGGTCAGGCCCTGCGGCCCATGAGGCGGCTGCGCTGCTTACAGGCTGTCTCCAGGGACCTCTCCGCAGGCTCCAGCGAGGTGGACTTCTTCCTGCCCAGGCTCATCAGGTGGCCCATGATGCCCACAGAGCACTTCTTCTTCACTGTCGAGATGAGAGAAAAAGCCATCAGCCTCGCACAAGGCATAGCCCCAGGCCCTGGAGTGGATGGGAAAAACAGAAGACCCTCCTCACCACATCTGCCCCTCCCTGCACACACGTGTGCGCACGCACGCGCACACATACAGACTCCTGCTCCCCAAACCAAGATCCAGGGCCACGTGTCTGTAGATTTGCACACTCAAGAGGGGCACCCAGCTTCTCTCATGGGATGTGTCGGCACCTGGGACTCTACAGGCGGCATGAGCTCAAAGACCCTTACAACAGGATGGGGCCAACCAGAGGATGAGAGAATACTGTACCCCCAGCAAGTCATGAAACTTCAATTCGGTCCCCTCTCCCTGTTCCCTGACTCTGTTAGCTGCAGTACTTCCAAGCAGTGTATAAAGGGGAGGATGTTGGAAGTAGCTGTTGAAGCGCGTTAGAGTTGAGCCACACACCCTGGGTACCATCCCCTCCCTACCCCGGGCTGAAAGCCATAAGCGTGGGTACCATCTTTGGTCTCGGGGACCTCAGGGTGACCATCTACAGAGCTGCCGTACTCCGAGGCGGACAGGTACTTCTCAGAGACATCTGCCTGGGGAAGAAAGAGAGACAACGGTTAACTCAGAGACCACAGTTTAAGAGAAAATAATACTCTCAGATGTCGGCTAGGGGTCACCCTGGAGTCCAGGCCTCTGGTGAGGCATCGGTTGGGCTGCCCTCTGGGGACCTGCCCTCACCCTCCCTCCCTGAGGTCCCGGCCCCCCCCCCTCCCGCCAGAGCACCGGTCCCTTGTCCACATGGCGGCTCACCCTGACATGACAGTGGCCCTGCAGCCGGGGGGAGGGGGAGGAGGCATTAGAGTGGGTGTCCCCAGCTGAAGCTGATGTCAGCCTGGGAACCATCCAGGCCAGGAGCGTGAGAAAGTCGGGAACTGACTGCTACCAACTCATCGGGCTTCGGAGGAGGACCAGCATGTCTGCACGGGGCAGAGCATGGTCTGAATCCCGTTAGTGCATTCTCCAGCTGGGGGGGTGGGGGGTGTTGCAGGATGCCACTATGCATGCACGCAAAACAGATGGTACCCCTCCCCCCACTAGGCATTCCGGGGCTGCTGGGGAGCTAGAGGTCATCCCTCCAGGAGTGGCGTGGCTGCTGCTGCTAGAACGGGAAGCATCTTGTGTGGTGGTCAGTGTGGGTTATTGGTTGAGCATCAACCTAAGAACCAGGAGGTCATGGTTCGATTCCTGGTCAAGGCACATGCCCGGGTTGTGGACTCAAACCCTAGTGGGGTGTGTGTGTGTGCAGGAGGCAGCTGATCAATGATTCTCTCTCATCAATATTTCTAGCTCTCTCTCCCTTCCTCTCTGAAATCAATAAAATATATTTTTAAAAAGAAACAAAAAACAGGAAGTAGCATCAGATTATTCCGATCAAGCTTCTTCTAGAACCACTGACCTCCGACTCTGCAAAGTAAGCCCTGGGACTCCCAGCCCCGGGGACCAGCCTTAGGGCAGGACCCAGGGCAGATGCATCACCCAGGGAACCCTGCCTGCGGGGTCTTTAGGGAAGAATACCCACGCCTCCTCTGGCTTTGTTTCTGTCCGTGACCAAGGAAGGAGAGAACGGACACATCCCTTCCTCAGTCCCTCCAGAAGGGCCTGTGCTTTCTCCGCTCAAGGCATCGACTCCCCTCCTGCTCAGGGGTGGACCCCACGATGAGATGCAGCGACCCCTCTGCCTGCACTGTGCATGCCCAGGCTGCAGGGCCATGAGATGTCACCCCACGGGGGAGGCCTCCCCGTGGGTCAGCACCCAGCGCAACTTCCTTGACTCTGACCCTTCAGCAGGGGCTCCGCAGCCCCATGCAGATGAGCACCAGGACCCTTTGGGTCAGTGCCCCAGCCCCCGGACCTCTGCTGGGGGGCAGGGCGGTCAGCGGGAAGAAAGAGCTTCGAGAAACAAGCCTTGCTGCCCAGGCATCAGAGGAGGGCAGAGTGCCTCTGCCCCTGCAAGCTCCCCCGCTGCTGCCCAGCGAAGCGAGAAAGTAGTTGAGGTCCGTCCGCGTCGCCAGTTTCCCTGCCCACGGAAGCCACCGCCCGCAGCCGAGCCTGGCCGGTTTCTTGTTCACTGGGCTGAATGTGAGAACAAAGCTTCCCGTTTTATACTTTCAATTTTTATGGAGATAAATGGAATTGAATTCTTACCTTCTGACAGCTCGGGCGCTGGGCCTCCGGGGAGTACTGGTTTCCCTCAGCTGCACCCTCTGCAGGCAAGCTGCTCACCTCCTGGATGACCTGAGGGACAGGGAGCCATCAGCGGAGGCCCAGGCCCCCAAGGCCTTCTGGCCCACCCTGAGCCCCTTGGGGTCAGGAGAGAGTGGGTACAGGTGAGGGAGAAGGTGCATGACTCCCCCAGGACACAGAACCATCCCACTCTCAACACCTGGCCCACATGTGGCCTGGGGGCCCAGCCGGGCAGGCTGCGACGGGGTGAGGGGGGTGGGTTCCTCAGGCCCTCTCTCCTGCGGGCCCCCACGTTTTGGGGGTAGACAAGGCTGGGGGCGGGGGTTTTTACAATCAAGCCCACAGATGGCCATGGCAGACAGCCGTCCACTCTGTGGGCCTGGGCTGGGGACACACAGGTCAACACTAAGCAGCAGCCTGTGCCAGGAGCTCGATCCAGGTAAGGGATTCCACACGGTGACCGCCAGGGTAGCCACAAACATGCTGCCCCGCCAGACGCCCTTGGGAGCTGTGGACTTAGCGAGAGTGATTTCAAAGACCCTCCTTTTTCAGTCTCCACTGAGAGCAGTTTATGAAAAGGGGTTAAAATCAGAAAAGCCGAAGAATAAAAGGAGAAACAGCTCTGGGATGGAGAAACTTAAGGCCTTTCTCATTCCTGACATTGACCTTGGGTCTGAGCCTCAGTCACCACATCTGTAAGATGGGACAATACCTATGCCATGGGCAGCTGTGGGGTCTGGTGTATAAAGTGCCAGGACAGGAGAGGCACGTCCACTGCCACCCGTGCTGGGGGCGCGGGGAGGCAGGCTAAGCCGGGTGTCCAGGCCCCGGGGCAGCTATGCTCTGTGCCTTCCTTTTCTGAACTGTCCCCTGTCAACGTCTCCCATTTACTGTCATATCCCTGTCCCATCCGGCGGGCACAGGTGTCATGCAGGGCTGAGATGGCAGGCAGGTAGATTTGGCAAAACAGATGCGTCTGGTCCAGGGCCCCTTGGACAGGCTGACCAGCCCCGCCCAACTGCAGGCGTGTACAGCTTCTCAAGAGCCAGGCCCTCAGGCCAAGTCCACGCCTGTGCTCATCGGACCAGGGAGGACAGGGCCTGTCTGTGAAGGTGGACAGAGCGGCTGTGTCTTCACTCTAAACCACAGCAGAGTGGGGGAGGGCAGGGGTCTCAGGAAGAGGGTGCGAGGTGGGGAGGGAGGCTGGAGTCAGGGGAGGGACAAATGGGACTGAGGTGGCAGAGGACCAGCGCCGGCAACTGGAGCAAGAGCAACGTGTGCGTGCAGGCGTGTGTCCGTGTAAATGTCTGTGTGTGCATGTGCATGCAGGTGTGTGTCCGTGTAAATGTCTGTGTGCGCGTGCATGCAGGCGTGTGTGTAAATGTCTGTGTGTGCATGTGCATGCAGGCGTGTGTCTGTGTAAATCTCTGTGTGTGCATGTGCGTGCAGGTGTGTGTCCGTGTAAATGCCTGTGTGCGTGTGCGTGTATTTGTGCTTGTGTTCAGATGGAGGTGGAAGGCTGATAGAATGTTCCTGCTTTGTAAATGCATCAATGTGGCTATAATGGAGGAAGGCTGGGAGCAGGGGTAAGGCAGGTGAGGGCCTCTCTGGCCTCACCATGCGGCCTACTGGGTTTGGAGCTTCCTCTGCAACTGTGGCCCCTTCTTGGCACAAACCTTCCACCTTCTGGAATGGTCCAGCTCATCTTTAATAGGGGGCAGGCAGGCCCCTCCCAGGTGCTCCACTTCGGGGGGGCCCCATCGCGGTAAGTGTAGGCAGAACACAGGACCGTGGTCAGACGGTTTTGGCTTTGAAACCAGATGCTGCCACTCACTTGCCAGGTCACTTCCTCCCTCAGCCCTAATCGCCATTCCACCACGGGGACGTCAACATGGCCCCGCTCCCTGCAACGTGGTTAAACTTGTTAAAAGTGCACGGCCCCTGGTAAGTGCTCGCAAGTGGCAGCCGCATCTGCTCTGTAATGAGGAGGCTGGTGATGCCTCCCTGGGGGCCAGAGAACAAGATGGTTTCAACCAGAGCCCAATCCAGGCGACCGAGAAGGATGTCAGCCCCGCAGCCGAGGCTGTGATCCGCGTCCCTCAGACCGATGGCTGCCACTTCGCGCGCAGGGGCCCTGGGAGCTGGGTCACAGAGCCTTCACCCTTGGCGGCGGCCACCCCTTTGGGGAAAGCCGGGAGCCGCAGGGCCCCTCACCCTGAGCCACTGCTCCGCCTGGTCCTTGCTCTGCAGGCCCAGGACGATGACGTCGGCATTCATCGGCGTGATTTTCAGCTTGTGCTCCTTCTTCCGCACTAGCTTCTCCTTGTGCACGACGCTGCTGCCCAGCAAGCTCACATCCAGCTGAGGGCTGTGGTCCTTGGAGGACTTGTAACACTGGGAGGAAAGAGACGAGATGTTGCTTGGCAGGGGTGCCAGGCCTCGCCCGAGTCTGCAGAGAAGGGGCCGCCGGGCGTGGCAGGACCCGCTGAGACCTGGGTTCTGCCCATTAAAACCGAAGGACCAGGTACGCTCGCGCAAGTGCAGAACCGTAACCTCAAACAGCACCAACTCCACCTGAGCATCAGACCAGCCGGCTGTCTCCCTGCCTTCAGCCTCCTCCTCTCTGGCCTCAGGTTCAGGTTTAATTATTTTTGAAGCAGTAATAAACCATAAAATCTAATTTAAAAAAAAAAAAAAAAAAGAGCATTCAGCCCAGCTGCTTGGCTCAGTGGTTCAACTTTGACCTATGAACCAGGAGGTCATGGTTTGATTCCCAGTCAGGGCACATGCCTGGGTTGTGGGCTCGATCCCCAGGGTGTGGGGCATGCCAGAGGCAGCCGACCGATGATTCTCTCTCATCACTGATGTTTCTCTCTCCCTCTCCCTCTCTGAAATCAATAAAAATATATTTTAAAAACAAACATTCATTCATATATGCAAAGTTCTACGTACAATTCCAGGTTAGAGAGGGACAAAAATGTGGCAGAAAGGACTCTGACCGCCTGGTATTAGGGACCACCCTCTCCCCTAAAAAGAGAGAAGACCAGAACGTGACCTGAGACCACTGACCAGGAGCCTGGTGTCCCTGATGACGCAGAGCTGCTTGGCCCACTGCCCCAGCCACTTCTTGCGCCACAGGAAGGCGCAGATGCGGGCGTCGCGCATTAGCTCGATGCTGGCCTCGGGGGACGGCCACTGGTAGGGGGCCGACTTGCCCTTGCTGCCTTCATCCTCGTCGTAGGACTCGTAGGAGCTGCTCACGGCCTCTCCATCCTCTGCAAGGCACACCCACTAGGTCACATCTCCGAGCCCCTGCCAGGCCGGGCAGGGGGTGCTCCCAGACATGCTGGTTTGTTCAGGAGGGAGGGACGCAGGCAGCAGGTGGGAGCAGCCACTGGCCCCCGGGCCCCAACCCTCCCGCCTCTCTTTTGCCCTTGAGCCAACCCCACAGACCAGGTTGCTGACCACAGACCAGGCAGTTTCCGGTCCCAACCCCACTAAGCAAGGTGGCTCGGATGCTGCCTCTGGCCACATATACAAATAATTTAAAACCAGGGTCCTTCCCTCTTCCTCCTCACGTCCTGCCATCTCAGACTCCAGAGAAACCTGACGGGACACCTCCCTCAGACGGGCCTCCGACGGTGGAGACGGCCAGCTCCCCACTCGGGACCTCTGTCTCTTCCTCTGTGCGGTGGGGACCTTCCTGACCCGCATGCTGTCATGTAAGGGGCCGGGAGGGAAAGGTCGCCCTCTGAGCCCAGAGCTGGGCACATGGCAGGCCTCCGACAGCTGCCTGCCCCGTCCCTGGTTCTATTCTAGGGGCAGGGAGGCGATGTGGCTTCTGGGAAAGAAAAGGCAAAATAAACTGCGGCAGAAAATGCTTTCTAGGGAAGGGGCCACCTTGCCATTCCTCAGTGCCCCCTCCTAGTCATAAACACTTAAAAAATACCCATCCTCATCCTCCACAGACTGCACCTCTTTCCCGGCCACTAACACTGCCCAGCACAAGCCTAGCTCCTTCTACTTATCCCCAATCCATATACGTCTGCCCCCTCTGTCAACCATCCATTTTCCTTCTGTTCAAAAGGATCTCAAAGATCATCGAGCGCAAACTGGACCCAAATCTACGCACACTCCACACACCTCAGTTTCTGCCCCGCACTCTGCAAAGTTCGCTCTATTCTCCCAGCCTCGCTGTGCTATTCGAGGCCAACGAAAGCCAGGTGAAGAAAAATAAGTCAGTAACATCCCAAAGAAACAAAACTCGCAGAACACCAGGATCCCTGGTCCAACCCCTAGCTCAGCACAGGAACTCTATTGTAACCCTGACGCTGCTCCAGTCTCTGCTTGAATGCCCCAGTGGACAGGGAGCTCACTACCTTACAACTGCTTCCACGACTGAGCAGCTCTAACAGAAGTGGGCCCCTCATCTCCTTCTCTGTGGCCGCTACAGACATGTTCTGTGTCCCTGAGTCAGGATGGGTGAGGCCTCTTCCCCATGAGAGACCCCTCATGGGCCCCTTGTCTTCCGTTCCCCAGGAGCCCTCTCTATTTATTCTCTGCCCAGCCGGGCTCCTGCACACTAAGGACACAGACCGCACTTGAATTGTATTATAGGAAACGAATGAGCCCACCGCCAGCGTTCTTCCCGCCACAATACCCATGGAAATGTGCGTTAGGTTATTTTAATCTTTCTAAGAATAACACTCTAAGTATTTTCACACCAGTTTTCTTTCAAAGCAGTGTGGTACTACGTCCCTTCGTGGCTTAACACAGATGTTGCACAGCCCATGGTTTTATACCTGAGAACAGCGGCGCTCCCCTGCGGGGGACCCTGAGCTCGCCTATGGCTGGTGGCAACGTCCATGAACCCCAGCCTCTCAGGGAACAGTCTGTCAGCCTGTTGTTTCAAGAGCCATAAAAACACCCGCACCCTTTGACCCAGTAATCCCGGTCCTGGGAGTTTATCATAGGAAACTAGTTTTTTAAAAAGGAAGGAAGGGGGGAAGGTTACATGCATTAAGATATTAATTCAAGCAATTTCACAGTCAGCAGGAGGAGAAGGGGGAAGTATGATTTCATCCACTTAGGAGCATGCATGCAAGTGTGGTCAATGATAACTACAGATTCTTCTGCAACTCGATACGCTCGATGAATGTGACAGCATGAGAAAGCATGCTTACAATTTATGTGCAAACAGATCAGCACCGATGGCAGCAGGGGGAATACCGGATCTGCTGGTAAGATGACAATGATTTTATTTTGAAAAAGGCCTCATTGTCAGTATTGCAATAAGTGAGACAAGAAGAATCAAGCATTGCCACTGGGACACGCCCACAGTAACAAACATTAAGGCGGGAGGCTGCAGAGTTCAGTGTGAATATATTGGCCAAGTCCCCGGGCTGTTTTGTGTTTTGGGGGCTGCCCCACGTGTTCCAGGAAGAAATCTAACACCTGTCCTTCCACCTCAGGGGAAGGGAAACTAATTGAGAAAAAAGCATACCCTAGTACCTCGGGCTACCGGGAGCAGCTTGGAGGAAGGTTAGGGCGAATGGATTCATTTTATTTCTCCCTAAAGGGCAATCACAGCACTGCCATAAACATAAGATATTCTTAACACAGGCACTTAGCTTCCAGACACTCCCCTGCCCCCAGGTGAACAGGATATAGGCAGGATGATCAGATAATTCCATCCCTGTTCTGGCTGCGCCCACTTTGCCTGTAACCTGTCCGTGGGGAGAGAGCAGAACCACCAAGAAGCGCTGAGTCCTCCGGCCACACATATGGATGCCACAGGCAGGGGTCTATGGAAGGATGGCACCTGGCATGCGGGAGGACAGGGAGAGGGCAGTGGCCACGCCAGGGGCATGCACCCGCCTCTGACAGCCAGGCAGCAGGCACGGAATGACTGGCATCTCAGCTCCGGGGACAAGCAGTACCCAAGGTGATGGTGGCGTAAATGACTCCTTCGGGCACCTGCACCCATCTGGGGACTCCGGTGGAGGGGGCTCTGCCGGAATGACCTGTGTGATGGCCGGACGCACAGACAAGGGCGAGACGGAGAGAGACAAGGTGAAGAGAGGGACAGGCCACGCCCTGCACCGAGAGAGACCCGGATGAGGCAGAAGGGCTGCCTGCTACCAGCAGTTAGAGCATTCCCACTGCAGGTGTGGACTTGTCAGGAGAGGCCCCGGATTTCATTTCCCAGCCCCCTCACATCCACAGGCGACTCGTCACCAGGGTGGAGCATGGGTAGAAGCAATGCGTGTCACTTCCAGCTGGCGCTTCTCAGAAGCTCACTGGGGTTTCCCCTGGCAGGAGCTGGGGAACCCACACTACCTGCTGACCAGCGATAACACACTGACCTGTCCGTGGGCGAGAGCAGATTGGTGTTGTGCTACCAGGAACCGAAAGGGGGTAACTTGTGACAGCAGCTGTCCTTACCCCAACAGGAGACATCATCCATGAAGGAGCGGATGTCTTGGGCATGCAGGACAGACACTACTGCCCCCCGCACGGGCCACTGGCACTTATGGAAGCGTTGCTGGGAGAGAGGAGTCTGACCCTGGGGGGCAGTGTGGGGACGGTGCTGAGAGCAGGACAAGAAAGCGAGACACTGGTCTTTGCAGGAAGTCAGCGGCATCGCTTGCTGTTGCCCAGTGAACTAGAGCAAAGGGCTGATGCCTCGGGCCATTCCTCCTGCTGTGACCTGCGTGTCTACCACTCACACAGGTGTGGGGACCACGGCCAGGAACCGAGCAAGCGCAGGCCGGGTACGTCACAGGTGGCGCCCCCTCTGCAGGGCAAGGGTGGCCAGTTCTGCCCACGTCGCCCTCAGCCCTTGTCCTGGCAGGAGAGGAAGGCAAGCTGGCCCCTTCCCAAGCCTCCAGCTGCCCGTGGGATGACTATCCATGCGCCCCCCCTCACTCCCCATCTTGGCTAAAACCAATATGAACTCATAACCCAGAGACAGACACCAAGAAACTTGGGTCCTTCTGACCACTTGTTTGTGTTGAGATGTGGTGTCTGCCCCGCAGACAGGCCCCTGGGAGCGTCGGGGAGGCAGGTCCCAGCCAGCACCGGCCACACCCGGGAGAGCACCCCAGGCTTAAGATACCACGGAGGTGAGGTGCCCACCGCAGTGACTCACTCCTTCCTCCTCCAGACACAGCCAGACGGGAGCTACACGCCCACAGCTTCGGGCTGCAATCACGGCTTGGCCCGTGGCTCCAAAACATCTCAGGCACCCAGAGGGTTCAAGCTACGGGGTATCTGCCCACCACGCCGGCCTCTCCAAGGAAAAGCACCTCAGACCACACGGGCACTCGCCCCCCACACAATTCCTGGGCCGAGGGCCTCAGGGGAGCGTGAAGTCAGAGACTCGGACCCGGCTCCGAGGGCCTGTCCATCTCACCCCTGGGCCCTTCTCTGGGGAACCTGCAACACCCCCCTGCAGTTCCCTCCCACGATCGGGGGCCTCATCTCTTATACCTGCAACTGCTTTATGCTGTCCAAGTCCTTTCGCTCACAAGGGAAGGGGGTGTGCAGGAGACAGCTGCTGGGGTCACAACCATCTCTTGCTTCCAGAACCTCGGGGGCCTGTGCTACAGAATTCCTACATAGCCCGGCGGCGTGGCTCGGTAGTTGAGCATCAACCTATGAACCATTAGGGTCCCAGGTTCGATTCCCGGTTAGAGCACATGCCAGGATTGCGGGCTCGATCCCCAGTGTGGGGCATGCAGGAGGCAGCCAATCGATGATTCTCTCTCATCACTGATGTTTCTGTCTCACCCTCTCCCTTCCTTTCTGAAATCAATAAAAGTATTTTTTTTTAAATAATTCCTACACCAAGAGATTGAGAACCTAAGGGCTGTGACTTCCTGACTCCCAGCACATCTCTTCCGACACATGTCTGTGCTGAATCAGGCACATCCAGGTGGCAACACCCCTAAACCAGCTCGCTGTGGACCATCCCGACCCCTCCTTGCAGGCGGGCGGGGCCTGCTGCAGGTCGCAGCTCCCCAACCTGAGCAGAGGCTCAATGCGGTGGCGGCCGGTTCTCAGCCTCAGCCATGCCCTCTGGTCAGAGCACCCAGGCTGTCCTTGCTGCCAGTGCCCACCTGCGCAGGACGCGGTTCACCCCCACCCTCACCCCCACCCGAGTCCCAGCCCTGGCCCTGGGAGGTACCATTGAGGGACATGTCATACGGCTCGGCCTCCTCATAGTAACCCTCTGGAGACTCGGTCTTCGGGATGGAGGGCTGTTTCCGTTCTGGAATCTGTGGTGTGAACAAATAAAACAGTTTTCAGATCCCATACGCTGGCAGCAACGCGGAGTTAACCCTTTGGGTGGAAAGAGGGGGAAGCCCAGGAAAAAATGCTCAGTTGGACGTCAAGCGAGTTGGGAGGGAGGACGTGGACCACCAGGACCCCATCCACTGTGTTTGCGCTGCATCCAGGGAGGGGCTGTGGGCGCGCTGCTCCACTCGCCGAGACCAGCCTTCTCCTCCTCGGAGGCTTAGACCCCCACCGCACGCACCAGCTATCCTCCCACACGGGACACCCAACACACCACCAAGTCCAGAAGGTGTCAGGCTGTGTGGTAGCTAAACAGAATATACCTTCTAAAAAGACAAGGACTGCCCAGCCGGTGTTGCTCATGGTTGAGTGTTGACCTATGAACCAGGAGGTCACCAGTTCGATTCCCAGTCAGGGCACATGCCTGGGTTGTGGGCTCCAACCCCAGTGTGGGGGTGTGCAGGAGGCAGCCTGTCCATGATTCTCTCATCACTGATATCTATCTCTCTCTGTCCCTCTCTGTCCCTCTCCCTCACCCTCTCTCTCCCTTCCTCTGAAAGCAATAAAAACATTAAAAATAAAAATAAGACAAGGACTAATCAGAGGCCCACAGAGGAAAATGACCAGGTCCCTAAGGGTTTAGAAACTTCTACCATAATACGTTCATTCATTCAGCAAACACTGGATGGCTCCCGCATATTAGCTGCGTGGGACACACTCCCACGGTCCAGAACGACTCAGCTAGAGAGTGCTCACAGCTCTGGATCAGGTCCATCGTAAGCGGCGCTGTAACAGACGAGGTCAAAGCTCAGTGGGAATCAGGAGGGCGTGAGGAACATTCAGGCCCAAGGAAGGATGCCCAGAGGCTGGGACCTGGGAACTGCGTCTCAAAGACAACCCTGAGGTTCGTGAGTGGCATTGGGGCGGAATGCGTACCAGTGGAAGAGAGAGCCGCATCGTTACACGGACATAATGGCCCATTTCAGAGGTCAAAGGAGCAAGAGAGCCTAATGTCCCGGGGTTAGGGATAGAGAACTGTTTTCATCATCATCGTCATCATCGTCATGGAGATTATGCACATGAAGTGAAGATGCAGAGGAGATGCGCCTTCAAAACCTGTCGGCAGGGTCGCAGGAAGGGCCGGGAGAAGGCCGCCCGGCTCCGCAGGATGTGGCAGAGGTCGGCAAGAGCCAAACAGAAAGCACTTTCGGGGTCTGCAGGGTCTCTGCAGGGTCTCTGCTCTCAGCCCGTCAAGCCAGCGGAGGCAGTGCAAGAGCATCCGCAGATGACGCAAAGCTCACTGAGTGTGGCTGCGCTCCGATAAAACGCCTTACAGAAAGCAGAGGGCTGTGGATCTGGCCGGTTCTGATAGAGTTCAGAGCTGAAGCTGGTGGCCTGGGGTGGCCCGATGGCCTGGGGTGGCCCTGCACTTCTGAGCAACCTGCTCCAGAGAGCACTGTTCCTGGGTGGGGCTGGTGCATCCAGCCAGGCCCAGCTCTGCAGACTGATGGTGGTGATGTCCTTAATGTAGTTGCTGCCCACCCAGAGCAGCTCACTCACTGTAAAACCAACAGCGATGCGTGTTGGGCCTCTGAAGGGAGGTGGGAGAGAGGAGTCTGCGCACATCTGTGTCTCCCGCAGTGACCACAGCCCCTGGCAGTGCAGCCAGTGGCCTGAGTCACTGGCCACACCCACGAGGCTGCTCTAGACCCTGGATGCCCCTTCCATTGCTGGTCAGGTCTGCTATGCACTGACTCTGGGTGGGGGGGGGGTAGAGGAGGGGATAGAAGGGGACCCGGTCACCAGAGAGAGAATCAGGACATCCTGAGCCCAGGACAGAGGCCATCCTCCTGGCAGGCCACAGGCACGGAGGACCCCAAAGCCCAGGCAGATCCAGCTTCCACCACAGCCACTCGAAAGCCTGGGGCTGGACAAGCCTCCACGGCACCCCGAGTTCCGGGGTCAGGGTGGGAAGGGCAAGGCTTTCTCTGAAGAGGAGAGGTCACGGGGTCACTCCAAGCTCATGCTCCCAAACTGCTGCTGCTGCTCAGGTCCTCCCCCTCCTCCCCCTCCTCCTTCTCCCTCCTCCTTTTTCTTTACCTTCTCCTCCTCCCCCCTCCTCCTCCTCCTCTTCCCTCAGAGCCACAGCTGCTCCCCACTCTGCCCTGACACCATTCCTCTGGGGGCCTTGGACTAAGAGTTATGGCTCCTTGAGACAGACTTGACCAGAGAGGCAGCCTGAGGGAGAGCAGGTGTGTGCGTGTGTGCAGGGAGGGGTAAGAACCCCGACTACGCCAGCCACCCCTTTCCCACTGCATATCCAGAAGCTCCCTGGGGCGGGGGTGGGTGCCCAGGACAGAACTGGGGGAGACCTAGGAAAGGGAGTTGCAGTCAGCACCCCTTGTCCTTCTCAGCAGAGAAATTCCACGAGGAGGGAGGACCATAAGGCCAGCTGGCCGCCGCGAGTCTCCTCGGGGCTGGAGCGTGTCCACTGGAGCCATTCCCACCGTCCCAGGGCCACCCCGACTGCTATTCTTGGGTGGTGATATCTCCCCGTCTCCGAAGCCACATTTCTCTCCAGCACTGACAGAGCCTCCCCTGGCCCCTGCAGCCCTGCCTGGCTCTGCTTCTCACACCCGAGCCCAGGGCCTCGGGACCCACGCCCCAGGCGACGGGAGGAAGAGCAGAAGCCGGTGCCAGGGACTCCAGGCCGCTGGGACTCGCAGGGTCCGACTGGTTTATAACTACAGCCGGGGTCCCGGCTCCTCTGCCCATCACCTCGTTTATAAAGCACAGTGACCCGGAGCAGGTCTGCCCCATCCAGCACTCCTGCCTGAGGACTCCTCCTGGTGACCACCCCCCAGCCCCAACCAGGTGACCCACAAGCAGCCGCCCAGGTGCGGTTGGCAATGGCAGAATCGGATGCTGAATTCCAGACAGAACATCCCTGCCCTGGCTTGGAGCAGCCAGCTTTCCCCCCCAACCCCCCAGCAAGCGGGATGTGGACGCACCAGAAACCACAGCATAACCCGTGGGGCTAGGCCAGCAGCAGCTGGATGGCAGCAGAGGGGATGTGCCGTCTCCCCCACGTACTGGGCAGGAAGCAAAGGGGAGCTTTCGGATGGAACAGACCTAATGCCTTTGCTCTGCTTCAATGACCGGCCTAATTCCGGGAGGCCTTAGAGTGGCTGACACCAAGGCCCTGCGTTCGATTCCTGGCCCTGCTACCTCCGGGTGGAGGGCTCATGCCCAGTTGCTTTAACTCCCTGAGCCTCCGTTTGTCCAGACGAAGAGCTGGCAAAGATTGGCAGGCGGGTGGCGAGGAGGACGCTGCTGTGTGCGCGAGGGTGTGGCCGTCACCAGAGTCGCCAGTGCAACTGGGACACCCAGGGACCCAGATTCTGAGATGCAGAGCCTCTGCCAGCTATCACCCAACCCAGGCCTTCCAGCCCCACTAGTGTGGCCACCAGAGAGGAGCCTGCAGAAGCTGCTGCCTCGGGAGGCATGGACGCAAGGGGCCTGGCGCCGAGATCCCCTCAGCGGGGACCTCAGATCTCAGTGATGGAGGGTCTAGGGGGAGCGCCAGGTCCATGGAGTCGCACAGCTTCCTGCTGGTGCTGATCTCCCGGAAGCCCTGCTCCATGGACCTCCTTCTCACCTCGTCCCTCTCGGGGAAGCCTCCCCAGCCAGACCCTGAACAGAAAGGACTCAGCTTCCTTCAAATTCTGGCTCTGCCACTTGGAGGCTGTGTGACATCCAGGCCAGACAAGCCTGCTGATGCCTCTCTCCTCACCTGTGAAGTATCAACACTACTATTCACCTACCAGATGCTAACACAGGATGCCATGCACAGCCTTCGCCCACTGAGTATGGCAACCTCATGGAGAGGGGTCCACATTCCGTCCATTTAAACGCCATGAGACAAGAGCCAGAGACCTGATAACTTGCTCAAGGTCAGAGCGCTAGTACCTGGCCGAGCTGGGACCTGAACCTAGGCCTGTGCTTCCATAAATCCATCCATCATGCCTCATCCCCCTCCCTTCTTTCCTTCCTTCCTTCCTTCCTTCCTTCCTTCCTTCCTTCCTTCCTTCCTTCCTTCCTTCTTTCCTTCCGTCTGTCCGTCCATGTGTGTGTATGCAGACACAGGGCATCAAACACTAAACAAGACACTGCCCTTGACTCAGGAAGCTTTTTCTGGCCTGAGAGGCACATTTCAAAGGTGGCAGTGCCCTGGAGGTGGTAACAGGACAGCGGGACGGACAGTAACTGGGGCGGGATGGAGGTGGGGTGCCCGATGCTGGCAGGCCAGGAAAGTCTGTCCGGGAAGGTCTTAAGAGATGAGGAGGCAGCAGCCATCGAAGAGCCAGGCCTAGGAGGTGCAACGTCCCCGAGGCAGGACCGACCGCGTGACACAGGCCCAGTGAAGGGCGCAAGTGCAGAGGCTGGGGATTCAGCTGGGCCCCACTGGGCAGGCCCCGGGGCCGTGCTGAGAAACGTGGATGTTTTTTCCTGAGTTCAACGAGAGCTGCTGGCTGATTCCAAGCAGGAAGCGCAGTGTGACCTGACGTACAATTCTGAAAGGTCGCGGTGGCCTGAGTTGGTAGCCACAGTGGGACGTGGCCCCACCTGGTGCCGGGTGAAGGGCCTGCCGTGGCCTCGGACACATGTGGCGCCTGCTGAAGGGGCTCTCCCTCATCGCCCCCTTCCACTACCCTTAGCATCCAGTACTGTGGTCCTGAGCAAAGGACGCCACCTGTGGACAGGCTTTGGCCCTGCCTCTCCCAGTGCCCAACACACAGTAGGTGCGCAGAAAAGGCCAGACACTGGGCAGATGAATACCTGTGAAAACAACTGCAAGTTCACGGGGCCCAAGGCAGGGAAGTCAGGGGTCTTGGGCCCACACTTACGGTCTTGGGGGGCGGGAGGTCTGGGAGACTCTTCTGCGGGGCCATGGCGTGCTGGCGGGGCTCCCCGTTGACCAGTGGGCTCCGCTCCTCGGGCCCTGTGGGCAGCAAGCAGAAGCTCCGGTGAGGGGTGCCAGCCTCCAGCCTCCAGCCTCGCGGCAGGCCCTCCTTACCCAGGAAAGCCTGCTCACAGGCGCCCGCCCGCCCGCCCGGAGTGCTATTTGGGCAGGCGTTAATTACCCGGGCAGCCGGGCTGCAGCCAAGGTTGTTTCCCCTCCAAGAATAGGGCGCAGCGGTGCCCCCGCCACAGAGTCCTCAGGAGGAGCTGGTTTGGGGTCTGGCAGGCTCCGCAGCCTCGCCTCCACCTGCCCCAGGTCAAAAATGGCCTAGCCACAGAGCCCCAGCGCCCAGGGGAGCTGCCCTGCGGCCGCTATATTAAGCCACGCTCGGCTCCGACCCTGTGATTAGGGCTCCTTCCTTCCCACAGCTCAGCGGGAAGGCCAGCGGCCCCGGGCGCAGTGGCTGCTTCCATGCCGGTGGGTGCTGCTGAGCCCAGGCCTGGCCATGGGGCAAGAGGTGGAAAAGCCACACTGAAGAACTTGACCTCCAACTCCTCCCCACCCCCCCGCCCCGTGTGCTTCTAAGGGAAAGGCATCCGAGGCTCTGCGGTGTCTGACCATTTTGGCCGGTGGCCCGGGCAGCCCTGGGGCAGACAGGCACAGGCAGACCTGACGTCGAGGCTTCGGCGGCTGATATTTGGGAGCCAAGATCTGAACAGGACAAAGGACTCTGGGGCGCTGGATTTCTGCCTCCCTCTAAGCCTCTGCATTTGGGTAACAGGAGTCGGGAAATGGGCTTCTAAGCCTCTCTCACCTACAACGAGGCAGCCTACAAACCTCCAGGTCGCCCTGGGGTCTGCCAGCTCTACTCCTGAGGTTTTCAAAGAAAAGTAAGGAGCAGACCTGAGTAGAGGCTAAGGCAGCCCGGAAGATAAAACATCCTGCTCAAGAGAACACCTGTGAAAGAGCCTTTACTACGAAGGCAGTTGCTGACATCACCATTTCCTCCCCCCCAGCCCTGCCCCCACCCCGACACACACACATCACAGCCAGACTTCTATCAGAGGACGCAAAGCCGGAACCATGGGATCAGCACCCTCCACAGCTGCCTTCTGAAAACATCTGAATTATAACTTCCTATTCCTGGGACAATGCTGGGAAAAGCTGGGAGGTTTTAGGAACAGATTCCTTAACCACGAGGGGGACGTGGGACCTTTAAGAGGCAAGGAGGTGGCCCGATGAAACGTCCCAAAATACATCAACCCAAAATACCATCCACCAAAATGTGACGCTCAAAAATATCTCCCCGGGGCCTGTCTGTGGTGCTGGCTGGGAGGACGGAGAGCTGGGACGGGACCAAGGCTCACACCTTCCCCGCTGCTGCTGCTGCTGCTGCCGGGAGCTGGCCAGGCCATCCGCAGCCCCAGCCCCGTACCTGTGTCTTGGGACTCGGCATTCTGCGGCTTGTTGACCGTCACTTTGTTCATGTAAATGTACTCCTCATCGGAACCTGCAGGGGGAGGATGGAAGTTGGTGTGATTCCGTGAAGGGAAAGGGCTTCCAGGGAGAAACGGTGTCCCCTAGAGACACTGTCATCTGCTTGGATTCCAGGAAAGACTCACGACATTTTGAGTTGACCAAGAGAGTCCAACATAAACAAAGAAATGCCAAGTTGCCGACTGTTGGTTTACAGTTAGGGTACAGATGTCTTAAGGGGAAAGGCACCCATATCTCAAAGATTTACACCTCAGATTCCGCTCACCAGAGATTGCCCTGGGTTTCCTAGCATTTCGTTTACATTGTAGAATGGTTCCTTCCAGTCATTCTCACTCTAGTCTGAATTACTTGCCTGGGCTAACCAGAACAATGTCTATGTAGAAGACAAGTCACATTGAGGATCTGAAAGTTTAGCTCCCAGGCCTCTGGGTGGGGTGCCAATGTGGGGGGCCTGAGAAAGCCAAAGCATGAACTCTGGGTTTCGAGGGGTACGTGTGCAGGGGATTGGCAATGGAGCACTTCCAGCCACCTGCTCTGCCCTGCAGATTGTACCTTGCAGCAGCATATCCCTTTTCCTCCTTTAGAATCATGTCTGTGCAGTTGTCACTTTCCCAGTGCCCCTCTGGGCAGAGAAAGGCTGGTCTCCTAACACTTGCTCAGTTGCTAACACCTAAGGACCCTTTCTCCAGACGCCTGCAGAGGAAGTTCATCCTGGTGTTTCTCTTCTTACAAACCCTCCTGCATTGCTTTCAAGGCCCTTAATTTGCATTTCCTAGAGACTTGTGGCTGATAAATCCCAGTGGTTGGAAACCCTGTTACCAAGCCAAAGAACCCAATTCAAACCCCTGGCAAAGGAGGCAGTTCTGCACCAGTCAGTTCCTCACCACAGACCACACAGATTCCAGCCAACAGGAGGAGGAGGAGGTGAGGGATACAACTGGATGAGTCCTCCACCATTGGTCTGTGGATGGCCAGCTCGGTGCCCAGCCCTGCCAGGACCAGTCAGCCACACCACCCCGTTCCAAGGACTGCAGGAGCTCATGGAGGGAATTATGAGGTCCCAATACAGTGAGCTACAACTGGCTTGTCTCCACCTACCGAGGTCCAGAAGGGCTGGGTCAGTACCTCCTGCAGAGCATGTGCAGAGGGAAAGGGCTCTGCAGGGGGAAGACTGGAGATGGTTTGCCATGAAGAGTGTAATTCTGGGCAAAACACCTAACCAGTATAGCCTTGGTTTTCTTGTCCCCATCGTATGAAAAACAATCATGTTGAAATATGCCCTCTTTCTACTTAACTGTGAAGTTCAAGAATACAAAACTCAAATATTAGGAAACTGAAAAAGGAAGGTAATCTTATAACTGACGAAGATTAAAAATGGCAGCCTCGCTTGGCTGGTGTGACTCAGTGGTTGAGTGTTGACCTATGAACCAGGAGGTCGCGGTTCGATTCCTGGTCAGGGCACATGCCCAGGTTGCGGGCTTGATCTCCAGTGTGGGGCGTGCAGGAGGCAGCTGACCAATGATTCTCTCTCACCACTGATGTTTCTCTCTCTCCCTCTCACTTCCTCTCTGAAACAAATTTAAAAAATATATATATTTTAAAAAATGGCAGCCCAAAATATGGGCACTAAACTCACAGTTTCAATAGTGGGAAAACGGTGACACAAACAAACCACGTCAACATACACAACCACATGCTGCCTGTAACCATAAACAAATTACTGAACAATGTGGGAATCGGCACAGCCACTGGGAAGTGATTTGGGAGGATGATTTAATGGTACATGTTTCTTTCTTTGACCCACCCATTTCCAACACCAGAAATTTCTCCTGGAGACAGACTCCAGCATATAAACATAATCTTACTTGAGGATGTTCACTGCAATACTGTATGAGGTTTCTTAAAAAAAAAAAAAAAAAAGGAACAAATCTTAAATGCTCACCCATAGGAGACCATTTGAACAATACTGTTCACCCACGATGCTACCCAACAGTGACAAATGAAGTAGGTCTGGGACAGCCAAGATGTACAGTTAAAGGGTCACATTTCAGAAGGAAAAAGCCGTGTGAACTGTCAGCACATGGAAATGCACACTGGCAGCGATTATAAGTGTAAAAACACTGTAGAGCCAAATGCAGAGGCAGGCCCCAACCACAGGATATCCAGGGCACCCTGATAAGGACCACCAAAGGAATCTAAGGGCCATAAATCATGCCTCATGTCCATTTTGCATTTCTTTCTTTTTTTCTTTTTCATCTTGTTGACTACGCCCACGCTGCCACATGAAGAAATAAAAGGCAAAATACCTTTATTGTTTTAACTGTTGGCGTTCTGAGCAGGTGCTTCCTCCAAGAGGGAGACTAATAAGCTACGGAGAAAACTCGCATAGCCCGCCCCGCCTCCCCCCACCCCACCCCAGGGCTGCGTGTCTCCCACCTCAGGCACCCTTCGGGCCGTGGTCCAGTAGGTCCTTATTCTCAGAGGGTTGCTAATCCAGGACCATCCAGATTGACAAGGAGGAGGCTCCCAGGACCGCCTGCAATCCTGGGAAGAGCCCAGTGAACGGGCCCTCCCAGGGGAGGCTGCTGAGCTGTCCTGTGGCCAGGGAGCAGCCGCCCGGGGAGGGAGGACGCTCTCCTTCATTTCCAGATGTGCACCCAATACCAGGGCGAATCTAGGTGCAGAGACACTGTCTCTGCCTTTGGGGACCCAAGTTTGTGAGGCAGAGGGCGGAGACCCAAATGGAGGAGTTAACGGGCGTATGGAAATAGCAAGAGCTGACGGTGTGGTTGGAAGGAGCGCCCTCCTGCCCTGAGCCCATGTGTGCTTCCTGGGGGAGGGAGCGTGCCTGGAGAGGGTGGTCCTTCCCCAGGAACGGGGTGAAGGGTGGGGAGGAAAGACATGGACCCTCTTTGCTGCAGTTGGATAAACAGAACATATGAAGCTCTTCCTAGCAGAGGGACAATCCTGAAACTTCCCTATAGTCCCTGAGCGGGATTCTCTGGGGGGCGGGGGGTGATTCTCCGAGAGGGCTGGGCCCTCACTGGTAAAGGCAGGAACGAACAGCAGACCCCAATACATAGACCTCACCATGCAGGCAAAAAGCCAAGTTAATGAGCATTTGTGTTGCAGTAAAAAAGCAAAAGATGGAAAATGCCACCTGAAAAGTGTCAAACCCACGAGAAACAGCTCAGCCAGCGTCGACCACAGGCTGTCTCGGCGATCAGCCGCCTCTACCTCCACGCTCCATTGGGCTGAGCTCATTCTCTGGAGGATGCGCGGCGAGGCTGAGAGAAAGACGGGTGCTGCAGTTTCGGGGGGCTTTGTATTCTGTCCTGTGTGGTCCAGGTTAATGTGGCACCGTGGGGCTGGAGGAAAGCACAGTGGTAGGTGCACCTGCCCAGGCCTGCCCGGGCACCCCGGCCACGGGCCTCATGCAAGTGATGTCCCAAGCCTCGGCTCCCTTGTTGGTAAGATGGGAACCACCACAACTCCCTCACTGACTTGGGAAGGGAACTGGATGACAGGGACCATGATATTTTATATCAGCAGTTCTCAACCTGTGGGTCACGACCCCTTTGGGGGTTGAAGACCCTTTCGCAGGGGTCGCCTAAATCCATCCTGCGTATCAGATATTTACATTACGATTCATAACAGCAGCAACATTACAGTTATGAAGTAGCAATGAAAATAATATTATGGTTGGGGGTCACCACAACATGGGGAACTGTATTAAAGGGTGGCGGCATTAGGAAGGTTGAGAACCACCATTTTATATGCTGAGCACAGTGCTGGGATCCCGTCAATGCACAAAAAATGTTAGCTGCCATTATATCCACTCTGTGGTCAAGAGGATGCGCCAATGGGACCGAAGGGAAGTTTTCAG
The DNA here is from genome assembly GCA_004026665.1 of Murina feae. Taxonomy (NCBI): domain Eukaryota; kingdom Metazoa; phylum Chordata; class Mammalia; order Chiroptera; family Vespertilionidae; genus Murina; species Murina feae. The sequence continues at coordinate 41,530 of PVJC01000669.1, read as the reverse complement.
GGGCTATTAGTAGTGGCTGTCACAACCGTAAGACTAGAAGTGGCTGCCACAGGCCTCGGTGAGGCTGTGCACACGTATGATTAGCAGCCTGGGTGGCGCTCTGGAGTGCGTTGCACTGGGAGGCCATGACCGGGTCTCAGTAGCCTCCTGCAGGCCTGCAAGCTGCAGAGAACAGGTGGGAACACACGAAGATCAAGTGTGAAACCAAGGCCACCCTACTGCAAGGGCCACAGCACGTTACACAAACACGGGGTACCCCTCCCCACCCGGGGCTCTGCGAGAGTGGTCAGAGCCAAGCACCAGGGTTCAGACCCTATCACAGAGGTGCTTTCCAGTCCCTGCCAGAGATTCTTCATCCCTGCACATTCTCAGGTCAGAGCACACAGTGATGGGCTGGGGAGTGTGCTGTTTCAAGGTCCCACTGATGGCCCTAGCCAATTAGCTCAGTGGATGGAGCATCGGCCTTCAGACTGAACGGTGCAGGGTTTGATTCTGGTCAAGGGCACATGCCCGGGTTGTGGGTTTTATCCCCAGTAGGGAGCATGCAGGAGGCAGTCAATCAGTGATTCTCTCTCATCGTTGATGTTTCTCTCTCTCTCTCCCCCTCTCCTTTCCTCTCTGAAATCAATAAAAAATCCTATATAATAAAAGGCTAATATGCAAATTGACCAAGTGGTGGAACGACTGGTCGCTATGATGTGCACGGGCCTAAGCTGGCAGTCGGACATCCCCTGAGGGCTCCCACACTGTGAGAGGACGCCAGCTGGGCTGAGGGACCCCCCTCCCCCCGCCCAGTGCACAAATTTCATGCACTGGGCCTCTAGTAATAATAATAATAAAGGATCCACTGATGCCCAGCTGGCATGGCTTAGTGATTAAGCATTGACCTATGGACCAGGAGGTCACAGTTTGATTCCCAGTCAAGGCACATGCCCAGGTTGTGGGTTCAATCCCCAGTGTGGGGCCTGCAGGAGGCAGCCGATAAGTGATTCTCTCTCATCACTGATGTTTTTGTCTCTCCCTCTGCCTTCCTCTCTGAAACCAATACCAAAAAAAAAAAAAAAAAAATCAAAATTAAATAAAGGATCCACTGATTAATCCTCTTGCAGGTGATTCATGCCTCTCTACCTCACCTGCTCTGTGATGTGGCTTTCCCATCTGCCGTTCCCACCTTTGATGTGCGGCTGACCAGCACTCGGGCAGGCCGGCAGACGCTCGCTACAAAGCCAGGAGCCTGGGAACCGGGGGCTGGCCTGGAGCCCAAAGACCGAGCGGCTCAAGGAGGACGCCTCTGATGACAAGCGGAGGGAGCCAGGATTGTTTCACCAGGAGAGCAGGCTGCCGGGCAGGTAGCAACGTGTTCAGCTTTACGACGTCTCTGTTATTCAGGGAACAGAAACTAGTTCCGCTGGGAACAATGAAGAGAGAAAGGGACCATGGCGTGCGGCCTGGCAGGTACAGACTGGACGTAGGGAGAACTTCCTGACTCTGCCGGCCTGAGCAGGTGCACGCCCCCGGCCTGGCACCGATGAAGGCTGCTCCTGCCACGAGGCAGATGGAGGACGTGCCCTCTGATGGTCCCTCACTGTCCCCGAACATCACTTCCGATCCTCAGGCGCCCGAGATAAAAATAACTCAGCTCAACTGTCATGACTTCACACGAAGGCTTTTCTACTCAAAAAAAAAAGACAATCGGAATGTGCTAGAAACAAAACCATGTGTCCGTGACAAGACGCGTCCAAGAATGTTCAGAGCGGCCTTTTTCATAATGGTCCCAGTGTGTGAAACCGGAAAGTCCACCACCGAGTGAATGGAGCAGCAGATGGTGGCATCATCGCAGAAGGAAACACTCCTCAGCAATAAAAGGAAGGAACGGCTGCCACGCCCCACCTCGTGGATGAATCTCCTGAGTGAAAGAGGCCAGGCATGATGTGCACACTGAACCCTGCCATTCACGTGATGCTCAAGGGCGGGCACCACCGATCTACGGTGGGAGAAATCCGGCCCGTGGTTGCCATGGTGTGGGAGAGGGGGGATTCCCTGGGAAGGGGCAAGAAAGAACTTTCTGGGATGACAGAAACATTCTGTGCCCTGTTTTGGGTGGTCGGGACACAGATACAGTAGACAACTGTCAAAACCCAACGAATTGCGTACTTATGATCTGTGTGCTTGGTTGTGTGTTAACACAGACGGACCTCAGTAAAAAAGAAAAAAAACGATGAACCCAGCATCCTGTGATTTGCAAATTCTTAAAACTGTGTTTTCCCATTTTCTCTTGGGCTGTATGACACGTGGCAAGTTACTTAAACTCTCCTGGCTGCAGTTTCCTCCTCTGTCACCACAGCCAAGCTCGGAGGGCTGCCTTGAAGATGAAGCAAGTTAATAACGTGTGCAAGTGGGAAGCCCTCAATGAAGCCTCAGCTATTATGACAAGAGTTCATTATCCCTTCTCTCCTTTCAACCAGTAAGGAAAAGTGCTTTGAAATCACTCTGTTGAAAACCTCACTAGTGGCTGATGTGTTGAGTGGTTGGAGATTTCTGGGCTCCCGTTCAAGTCACATCCCTCCTACACTATTGTTATGGGCTGGACTGTGTTTCCTCCATATGCATATGCTAAACCCTAGCCTTCAGGAGCTCAGAGGAGGGCTGACCTTGGAGAAGGGGCCTTTAAAGAAGAGATTGATATTAAAAGAGGCCACTGGCGTGGGCCCTAATCTATTATGACCTTATAAGAAGGGAGATTTGGACACAGACAAGCACAGAGGGAAGACAGTATAAAGACCCAGGAAGTAGACAGCCATCAACAAGCCAAGGAGAGAGGCCTCCCAAGGAACCCAACCGGGAGACACGCGGATCTCAGGGTTTTGGTCTCCAGGACTGTAAGGAAATAAATGTCTGCTGTTTAAGCCACCCAGTCTGTGAAACTTCATTATGGTAGCCCTCGTCAATACAAACACCATCTGCCCCTTCCCACAGGGACCTCTCCCAGGCCCCGGGCCTCACTTACTGCTGCTTTTGATGTACAGACGGAGGAGCTCGGCCAGGCCACTCTTCCTCTCCACGGCTGTGCTGCTCAGGCTCTCCTGGTCCAGGATCTTGAGGAAGTCCTCCAGCTCCGTCAGCAGCTGCTCCAGGGCTAGAGAAGAGAACAGAAGAAGCCTTTACAGTGGCTGCCATCTTAAAGGCCTAGCGCGCGCTCTCTCTCTCTCTCTCTCTCTCTCTCTCTCTCTCTCTCTCTCTCTCTCTCTCTCTCACACACACACACACACACACACACACCGAGCCCCGTAGCATCTCACCATGAACTCTCAAGTCCCCAGGGGAGGGGTTTGGGGTAAGGCCTGGAAGCATGTGGGATGCCCAGTGCCAGGGGAGAGAAAAACAAGGCCCTCAGCCAACAATGCAGGCATACCATTTGCTGGAGTGACAGTGGCCGAGTTGGCCCAAGCAAGGCCAACAGAATTTCCTTCCTTGATAAAGGCCAATTACAATAGCTCAGCATCTAGGGAATTTGAACTCAAATCAAACCCACAAACCCTCAGGAGAAGTGCTATGGTTGACCAGTTGTTCATTCTTTCTCCCAGGATGGGGAAACACAGACCCACTCCAAGGAGAAGACACAGTGATCACTCTGTCCCCGCAGAAATATGGATGACTCATCAAAAGCCACGCTTAGCAAATAAACCCTTCCCCTGAGTTTCTTCAGTGATTGGGCCACCTCAATTGTCACCAAGTACAGCATCCTCCCCCAATCCCCCCACTCCCCGCAAGGAGGGCCCTGGTCCATGGATCCAGTTATCAGTATGTCTCCCTCAAGGACCACCGCCATCAAAGCACTCGTCATTTATCAGCTGGAAGCACCTTGCAGAAATGCTAGTATAGAGGGCAACAGTCTAGGAGCAGAGTGCTCACCAGTGTTGTTGCTGTCGTTATTATCAGCAACCTAAATCTCCACTAAGAACAGGCCGCCTATCCAGTGTTGCTCAGTCATTGAGCTTCAACCCATGAACCAGGAGGTCATGGTTCAATTCCCAGTCAGGGCACATGCCCAGGTGTGGGCTTGATCCCCAGTAGGGGGTGTGCAGGAGGCAGCCCATCAATGCTTCTCACTCATTCATCATTGATGCTTCTCCTTCTACCTCCCTCTTTCTCTCTAAAATCAATAAAAAAATATATTTTAAAAAAAGAACAGGCGCTACATTTGCTGACGGGTTCATCATCTTGGCTCTCCCTGCCTGCCTGGCTCTCCAAACATGCTCGTTAATGGAAGCCAGCTCCTTGAGGGTCTAAACAGTGCTTTCCAACCACTGTGATGACCGGGAGAGTGTTTCCAAATCCAGATGTCCCCCCGCCGGCGTGGCTCAGTGGTTGAGCGTCAACCTATGAACCAGGAGGTCATTGTTCTATTCCTGGTCAGGGCCCAGGCCCAGGTTGTAGGCTCGATCCCCAGTGTGGGGCGTGCAGAAGGCAGCCAATCCATGATTCTCTCTCATCTTTGATGGGTTTTTTTTCCCTCTCTCTCCCTCTCTGAAATCAATAAAAACACATTTTTTTAAAAATCCCGATGCCCAAGCCCACCCCCAATGGCTGAGCAGAATCTCTGGAAGTGGAACCCAGGGGCCAACAGTTCTTAAACCTCTGCACATCATTGCGATGTTGCAGCCAACTGAGAACCACAGGTCTAAACCCAGTGCCAGGGACCACAGCTAAGGACACTGATCCCAGTGACAGCAACAACAGTCCAAATTGGCCCTCCATCACCTGCTGCGGGAACTCTGAGCAGTCCTGCGACCTCACCAAGCTCCGGGGGCCCTGTCTATCTCACAAGGTGGTTGTGAGCGACAGGTCTGTGAAGCTTTTCACCACTGTGCTTGGATGTGCTACACTAGCCACACAGAGTGTTGTCAACACCACATCCTGATTTTCCTTCTCACCCCCTGGCATTGTTATTTGCTTTTTCTCTCCACCATCAGCAGTCATCTCTAAGGTCTCCTTCAGAAAAAAACAAAAACAAAAACAGAATCTTGCAATGTAGCATTTCCTACTGGATGTACCCCATAAGGGAGAGGAAGGGAATAAAGTCACCTCTCCAAAGAAGCCCTCCCTGACTACCCCGTCCAAAGTAGATATTTCTTGCTAGCTTTTGTTTTTTAATATTTTTATTTATTTTTAATATATTTTATTGATTTTTTACAGAGAGGAAGGGAGAGAGATAGAGAGTTAGAAATACCCATGAGAGAGAAATATCGATCAGCTGCTTCCTGCACACTCCCTACTGGGGATGTGCCTGCAACCAAGGTACATGCCATTGATCGGAATCAAACCTGGGACCCTTCAGTCTGCAGGCCGATGCTCTATCCACTGAGCCAAACCGGTTAGGGCTAATTTTTATTTTTTAACTTAGCAGTTACCGCTTGCCTTCATAGCCCTAATCACAACTTACTAACAATACGAACGTAAACAATATTAAATAAAAGTTTAAAACGAGGAAAATTAGCAATAAATAAAGTAAGAGTTTTCTTTATTTTGCTCATTTTTGAGTTGTATTTTTCTTCCCCCCGCTTGACTGGTCTGTTCGCTCAATGGAGTTGGGACCACATCTGTCTTGCATCTTTGCCACCTCCCACTGTTGTATGTGTGGAATGAATGAATGAATGAATTTACAGATACCTGCTAGTTGACAACTCTAAGAGGTGAGCATCACTCCATTTTGCAGATGTGAACCTAGTAGCCCAGAGAAGGCTCGCAGGGCCCATGGCAGAAAAGATGCCAGCAGAGCTTCCAGAGTCCACTAATGAGTAAAATCAGGTGAGACCCCACAGTGTGCCTGGCATGTGGCTGGGCCCTCAGCCTAAACTTACTGGAAAATTAAAAGGCAGAGCCAGGAGAGCGTGGTCCCGGCTTTCTGCAAGCTCATTAGCAGGACAAAACCAGCACCGGTGGAACAATATATAGACCAAAGCACACCACCAAAAAGTCGAGAGTCAAGTGGGAGACACCAGTTTCCAATGTGATAGATCAGACAAGCACACGGGCCTCAGCCTGGAAGGCTTTTGGGAAGAGGCGGCGGTAGGGTCAGGCCTTGGGTTGTTTTTTGGTTTTGGTTTTGCACAGCTACTCATGAGTTTCCTGTTGAGCTTAAAGAAGTCAAACCAGGGCAAACAAAGGATGAATGAGAGGCCTCTGACCCTGAGCCTTGAACTCATCGACAGAGGAGAAGAAACAGTGAAAGGGCCTGCCAAGGCCGCAGGGGTCTCGGCTGCATTTTTCCTGACCCCCTTGAACTTTCTGAAGCTGTTCTGCTGTTGCTTGTGGGGAGAGAAGAAAAAAAAAGGCACCCAAACGGAAAGTGTCTCTTCTCTTCCACATCCTCAACTGTTCCCCAAAGCTGCCCGATTCCTGGAAAACAGCCTTTGTTTATCTTCACATCAGCAAATGTGTACTAAGGCAAAGGGGAAAGAGCTGTGCCCTGGGGAGACAGATGTGACCCAGATGGGGTGCCCAGCCCTTCCAGGGGCCCCCTGTCTGGAGAGAGGGGCCCAGTATACAAGCAGGGAGAGAAGAGAAGCCACTCAGGGATGTCCCAAGGATCAGGAATGTACTAAGGGAGGAGAGACAAACTTTGGGGTTACCGGTGACAGGCGTTTATAAGCTGGCCATGGAGGCATGAGGAGAAGCTCACCAGCCTGAGGCAGAGGCACTGCAGGAAGAGAGGATGAGATGCTCAGAAGAGCGTTGGAGAAACCACGCATAGCTCTGTGCCTTAGGGGCCCAAGGAGCATGGGGCAGAGTGCAGGGCAGGCCTCCAAGGGGAGAAGGCGGTCTCTGAGGCCACAAATACAGATCACAGTTCGGCTAGCAAGTTAGTATCAAAAGCTTCAGGGCCTCTGAGCAATGCAGGGGGGAAGACTGGGGAACACCGTCCTGCAAGCAGGCTAGGGACAGACTTAACTCTGCAAACAGGGAGGACAGTAGAAGGGGACCAGGGACCCAAGAGCGGAGGCAGGGAGGCCAGCGAGATGACTGCCCCGGTGCAGCTGGAAACGGCGAGGCCGTGTACGACCCTGCACCCCCATCACCTCCCATTCCACCCACCACTGTGAGTGCACATTGTGGCAACGGGCTCCCAAGGCTGACCTGTGACCTAGCTCGGTCACATCCGCAGTTAGGAGCGGCACTGGGGTTCACGCGCTGCCTGCCACCTGCTGAAGGTCTGTCTGGATCACGGCATCTGGGTCCCATTCCATCACAGTCGCCAAGGCAGGGGACGTGGCAGAGGGGCCCAACTCAAGAGATAGGATGGGGAGAGCCATGGGACCTGGTGATCATCCCATCAGATGGAGGGACTGGGAGAGAAGACGCCCCTGGGTGGCTGAGAGATGCAGAGCACCATCAGACACACAGGCTGGGGACAGCCATGACCCAGCAGCTGTGGCCCCTTGCCATCGGGGAGCTGAGGCGTCAGGCAGGTAGTGGGGGGAAGCAGACACCCTCCTTTCCCTCTAAAGCGGCTGTGCTAGGTGAATGGTAAGCAACAGCATTAAAAAAAACTCAGGACCAGGAACCAGAGTCCCCACGCCCAGGGTGTCATTCCCTCCTCCCTGGATTTGCACCCAGGTCCCTTCTGCACACAGTCGCCCAGGACCAGGGGCACTCAGCTTTCCTGCCCTCTTTGCCTCCATGGGTCCCTCACTGTCAAAGCCAGTTGTTCACCGTCATGTCTGTGTGAGCCAGGCCTGCATCTCAGGCCAGGCAGCGGCTCTCTGGTCAGGGGTCGGCCGCGGTAGGTTTGGGCCTGTGACAAGGTGCTGAGCGTGACAGGGGCCAGCGATCCTGCTGCGGTCACACCCCCTGGGGCCCCGCGACAGGCTCTTGGAAATAACAATCGACAAAAGCGAGTCCCCAGCGTGCACCAACCCCGTTGACATTTTCCAACCCTCGGCGTTGAGGGGCGAGGAATGTGGCTGTTTCATTGAGGCTGTGGAATGCTCAGCCCGTTCCCCACCCCCACCCTTCTCGTTTGGGTCTCTTCCTCATCTTCCAGCAGAGGGAGGGGACAAATAAGTGTGTTGTTCACTCTGGAAACTGTAGGCCCTTGTGCGGGCTCTGCATCCCGGCTCTGTTCAAGTTCAGAGCTGTCTGCTCAGGGTCTCACAAATCGTCAATAAGATTGTTGTTCATGGCTTCCACGGCCCACGCAGGGCGAGCGGTTCAACTGCTCATTCACTGCCCTTGGCCCCGGCCAAGCTCTGCCTGCAGATGACCTCCTCCCCCGGCTTCCCTCCTCTGGAGGCTGTCTTGCTGCTGGACCCCTGGGTCCCCAACCCTCCTGTCTTCCCAACAAGCCCTTCCCAGCGCCCCTGCTGCGTTCTGCACACATTTTCATGGACTCGCCTGCCTTTGCTGAAGACCCATGGCTGAGCCCGCCTTTCCTCCCAGGAAATGAAGCCGATCTAGGCTCTAAGCATAAAGACACACAACCCTCTCTTCACCCCAACAGTCCCCAGGATCAACCCCCTGGGCAGGTGATCCCCGTGAACCCAACCGCTGGGGAGCAACCAAAGTTAGGAACCTGGTAAAAGTTCCTGTGGGAAGCGAAAGCATGGAGGGCGGAGTTTGCCACGTAGATTCCTCCTGATCACAGGGAATCCAAACCCAGAGCCAACCTTTACCACGTGCCTGCATGTGCTTGGCGTGTGCATAGGAAGTGTGGATCTTTTCAACCTCTTTCTGTTACAGTCGTAATGCACACATAGCACCAAATTTACCATTTAACCACGTTCAAGGTTCCAATTCAGTGGCATCGAGTATATCTGCATTGTTATGCAACCACTGTCACTGATGTTCAGTTCCAGAACGTTTTTATCACCCCATTACCTCTTCCCCCAGATGTGGCAACCACGGTCTGCTTTGTCTCGATGGATTTGCCAATGTGAATATTCCATGTCAATGGTCTCATATAACATGGCCTTTTTGTGACTGGATTCTTTCACGTAGCATGTTTTTGAGGTTCATTTGTGTTGTGGCATGTACTAGGTACTCTGCCCCTGCTTGTGGCTGCATAATGTTCCATGGTATGGGTAATCCATTTTCTATTTACCCATTCATCATTAATTAGGAAGCGAGGTGTTTTTTTAAAAACAAAAATTTTTAGTAGAGGAATCCTTTCTTTACGGCAACATCCTCGGTTTACACTATACAGTTCTAGTGTTTTGACAAACACACATGGGGTAACTACCACCACAATCGAGATATTGAACATCTCTATTACCCCCCAGAGTTCCTCTCTGCCCTTTGCAGGTGACCCTTCCAGACTCCCAGGCCCTGGCAAGCTGCACACCCTTTGGAGTCTGACTCCTTTTACTTAACACATTGCGGACGGTTCACGAGAATTCTCATGTTTTCTGTTCCAAGGTTTGTGACCAATCATGAGAATTCTTTAAAAAGATATTAGCTTGTAAGAACATGAAATGAATAACTTTCAGATGCACTGGGTATTTAATATTAAAGCCTGCCTTTAACATTTATGTAAACGTTTTTTGTACTCGTTCAATAGAAACTTATCTGGTCACTGGGTAAAGCCAGCATTAAAACTACTGGTCCGCAATGTGTTAACATAAGGCCTTTGAGATTTGCCCATGTTGCTGCATGTTTAAGAAGTTTCTTTTAGCCTGGCTGGCTGTCTCAGGGGTTGAACATCAAATTATAAACCAGGAGATCACGGTTCGATTCCCAGTCAGGGCACATGCCTGGGTTGCAGGCTCAATCCCCAGTGTGGAGCATGTGCGAGACAGCCAATTGATGAGTCTCTCTCATCATTGATGTTTCTCTCTCTCCTCCCTTTTCCTTCCTCTCTGAAATCAATAAAATATATTTTTAAGTTTCCTTTTAACGACTATATAGTATTCCATCATGTGGCTATAGGAAGCCTACAAGTCTCCACACATCCATACTAATAGACTTCCTCTGTCAGGTGCTTCTGTACAGCAGGTTCCCGGGCGCTGACACGGTTGGTCACGCTCTTGAGCGTACCTACAGCTGACTCAGAGGACATGCCTGCGTCAGACACTTTGTGGGTGACCAGATAGGTCACGCAAACAAAGGTAAAGCGGTGCCTCTGCGCAGTGGCTGCACACCGGAATCAACGGGGAGTTAAAAAAATTCCCCGTGCCTTGCACTCCCGACAGCCTGTGTAATTGTCCTGGGTGTGGCCTGGGCCTTGGGAGCGTTCAAAGCTCCAGGTGATCCTAATGTGCAGCCCAATTATGAACCACGGAGATCAATAAAGGTGTGACTGTTGCTTCATGAACAGTCTTTTTACTTGGTAAAACATATAAGATTCCTTAGAAAACAAATTTCTATAGTGCTTTCAGACTCCATCCTGGTTTTACATGTACCACTCCCTGGGTTCGTGCCTGTTTAAAATAAAGTCAGATACACCTGAGTATGTTTTCCCCCTGAATGTCCTTTCCCTTCTGGATAGTAGGGATGTAGACGGCAAGGACCACGATGTCTGTATGTCCACACATCCTGAACTCAGGGCTCGGTCCTCCCTAAACAGAGTGCTCTCATCACTGACAACCAGCACCCAGAAGGTTTGCAGGCTGCCCCTGCATCTGCCCTCGAGCCTGCCTGCTGGGGCCTCAGGAGACGTGAGTCAGAAATGTACATAACTTTCTCCCGGATAAATGCTCCAGGAGTTTTTCTTTATCTCCAGCGCCACAAAAAGGTGAGGGGTCGAGGGCTCTGCTTCATTTACTAGCACTGCAACTGCACCGCGCCCTGCCGAGCCTGACCTGGGGTCAGCCTGTCATCGTTTTTGAGAGCTCTGTTTTTTCTCACCGATCCCGGAGTCCCATCACTTAGAACTTCCCCGACAGGAGGCCGCCCTCTGCATTCCCAGATGAGCCATGCGGGCTGATGGGACAGACGCCTTGCTGCGGCTTGCACTACCGGAAAAACAATTCGAGTTGCTCGGTGCTGACCTCTCTGATGGAACTAAACCTCCCCAAGAGCAGAATTCCAACCCCAGCCCCAGAGCCAGCTGGAACCAGAGCTGCTCAGAAGGGCCCCCCTGAAACTCACACAGTAACAGCCGAAGACTCAAACCAAGCGCAGTGAGGCAGAGGGGCCGAGGCCTGCCCAGGACCACCTGCACTCAGCCTGCCCGGGGCCACCTGCACTCAGCCTGCCCGGGACCACCTGCACTCAACCTGCCCGGGGCCACCTGCCCTCAACCTGCCCGGGGGCCACCTGCCCTCAACCTGCCCGGGGCCACCTGCACTCAACCTGCCCGGGGCCACCTGCACTCGGCCTTGGCCTGCTCAGATGCACCACCTGTCCATTCAGCCCTACAGCATATGGGGTAGCATTTTGGTGATTCTCCCATTTTATTGTTTTCTGTTTGTCCCATGAATACAAATTCTTTGTCTGCAATGAAATTGAAAGCTCTTCCCCTCCTCCCCCCCGTGGAAATTCTCTGCTATACATAAGGCTTACACACACACACACCACCTCCTAATGAAGAACCTGCTACTAAAAGGGTCTGGCAAAGGGCTCACCAATCCCTGATCACAATCCGAGCCCCTATGGAGGCCCGTTGACATATCTAGAATGAGGAGTTCTTGGCAGCGAACGGGGCTGGGAGCATGGAGGTATCTCCCACCTGGATGATGCGCTAGTGGGATTTTCTCAAGGATGCAGGTGGGCAGGGTCTGGAGGCCATTGCTCCTCTCTGGGCCTGGAACCCAGAGCCAGAGAAATTCAATCCCCAAGGCACCCCAGCAGGATCCAGGGTCCAGGCCAGACGGAGAGGCTGTGGGCCCAGGAGGCCTTTGTCCCCGGGCTCAGTGAGGACATTTCTTATGTGAATCTGCCAGAAGAGTGGCTTCATCGAGACTGAGACTCAGTGGGAGGCCAGTTATGCGGTGGGAAGCGCCAAAGTTCAGCCCAGTGGCTCCCTGCGTGGCAAGTCACACCGTGGGCACAGATCATTGGTGGTCTCTGAACAAGAGGCTATCAGGGGTCACTCAAGTTCACTGTGGAAGTTTGGGAAATACTGTGTGAGATAGATAAGTGAGGCTGGGAAAATCACAATTTTGGGGGGAGTTCCGGAAAACGCTTCATTCCTTCGTTATACCTCAACAGAGGAGGCGTGAGCTCTTACATCGAGAAGACACTGGTGCTGCGGCTGCTACACTTTCAGATTTGGTTGCAAATGTCGGCTTGTCCCTTGCTGTTTGTATCAGAGAAGCAGGACACAAAGTAAAGATGCCCAGAAAGAACAAAAATTACAGTACCATGCAGACTTCTTGTTTCTTCCCAACATTTGGCAAAAGTAATGAAGCGCCATTGCACCGATGTGCTGGTGGGGGCTGTTTCATCCTATCGAGGCCTCTGGCTCCCAGGAGGTCAAAATTGGCCCCAGCAATCCAAAGCCACCATCACCTTGACTGTGGAGCCAGCTGGCAGGAGGCTGACCCTCAGCCTCATTCAGAGCCCTTCCTTGGGGCCTGGAGGATGCTGGGCTGGAGGATCCTGGCAGCTGCTGGAACCTGGTGTCTTACCCTTGATGTCACACTTCCCTGAACTGCTGGAGGGTCCCTGGGGCGGGGGGTCACACATCTCTTGTCCTGAGTCCCCTGGGTTCCTGGTCCAGGGGGCAATGGCCTTCGCACCTGTACCAGGTTCCAGATCAAACTGCCTGAATCTTAGTTCCAAATCTTGGTTCGCTCTTGCCTTCACCACATACTGGCTGTGTGTAGCTTTCGGGGAGCTTAGTTAACTTCTCTGTGCCTTAGTTTCCTCATTTGTAAAATGGGTTCATAACAGGACCTACTTCACAGGATGCTGTAGCTACCAGGTCCTCTTACTTCTTTTCCATCCCCTGCCCATCTAACCCCCTGTGCCCACAGCACCACAGTCTACCTGCCTTGACAGCTGAACCATGCAAGGCTCCTTTGGGCAAAGAGTACAACACTACTGCCCTAGCCAGTTTGGCTCCGTGGATAGAGCATCGGCCTATGGACTGTAGGGTCCCTGGTTGGATTCCAGTCAAGGGCACATGACTGGGTTGCAGGCTCAGTCCCCAGTAGGGGGCGCGCAGGAGGCAGCTGATCAATGATTCTCATCACTGATGTTTCTATCTCTCTCTCCCTCTCCTTTCCTCTCTGAAATCAATAATATATATATATATATATATATATTTTTTTTTTTTTTAAAGAGTACTATCTATAATATCAGCCTGTTGTGGCCATTTCTCCCCGGGAAGAGGAAAGACAGAGATTCCTGACGACGTCTCATCCCCAACTCAAACTAGCTTTCCCCTCCTCCACTTTGCTACCTGTGCCCAGGACACCCCAATGTGTGATCAAGGCAGATTGAGCTGGGTCTCCTTTGCTTCCAAAAAGAGGGTGAACGCCACGGCACACATTTTGACTCTAGAATCTGGGTGGGGCAGTCTGCATACCCAATTTCAGTTCGTCTCATGAGGTAGGCATTGTCCTCCTACCATCCCCATTTCACAGAGGGGAGAGCTGAGGCCAAAGAAGGTCACGCTGCTCAGAATCCACAGGCCCTTCTGGCCCAAGCCTAGACTCATTATTCCATTCGTGCGTCTACTTTATATCAGTAAATTACTTACTAAAACGGAGACTGACATTCAAAAACAATCTAAAGCAACGTGTGGGGAAAGATCCAAGGGGAGAAGGCACCCTGAGAAGCTAGGGTGAGGGCAAGGACAAGCGGGCAGAGGGCAGTGGAGACCCCATTCTGCCAGCCTCAGGAATAAGACAGGACTGGAGACCGGAAGGGGGAAGTCCAAAGGCTCTCAGAGGAGATGCGGAGCAGGGCGTGACCACCGGGGGAATGAAAGGATCTGAGCAAAAACCTTCACTTATTCCAGGCCCTGCTGGCGGATTTCAAGATAGTCAAGCCCACCAGGGCAGTCTGTGGGGCAAGCAGGGGCAAAGCTGCAACTCTTGGCTCGGGATGCAAAACAGGTGCGAAGAGAATGCCAGACTCGAAGGACAAAACAGCTGATAAGATGGGTAGGGCGATGGTGAAGGGTCTGCCTAACTAAAATGGTCATTGACGTTAGGAAGAGTGGAGAAGCAGAAGTCCCCACACCAAGGAGTAGTTTTAAGAAAAGCGGCAGTTCTCTCGACAATAAAGAATTATTTAAAAAAAAAAAAAAAGAAGAAGAAAGCAAGCAGCAGTTCTCGATGGCTGTTTAGCTGGGCTCACCCTGCTTCTGCTGATCTTGTCTCTAGTGGACGGAAACTGATCGCCAGGCCAAGAGCCATATAGGCTCCCTTGACATGTGCCCGGCCTGCGTGGCACAGTGGTTGAGCGCCGACCTATCAACGAGGAGGCCACAGTTGGATTCCCGCTCAGGGCACAAGCCTGGGTTGTGGGCTCAATTGCCAGTAGGGGGCGTGGAGGAAGCAGTCGATCAATGATTCTCTCTCATTGTGGATGTTTGTATCTCTCTCTCCCTCTCCCCTTTTCTAAAAAAAATCCCTTGATGTGAACTCCATCATCTTGGAATCAGTTCGTTCATTGGCCTTGCAAGAGTTAGAATCAATAACGAATGGAAGTCAATTGTTTTTGTTTACTTAGCATCCTTCCTCCTTTCTCTGGGCAATGGGAAGACCCATTCCATACGGTTCAGGTTTAGCTGGCCCCACCTGAGCCACAGGAGGTGGGGATGGAGCTGAGGACTGGCCATTCTTCAGGCCTCAGGGGTGAGTTCGAGCAAGGCCACAGGATTTGCTCTCTGGGCTTGGGGAGAAAGAGGCCTCTCTTCTCTTTGGATTGCAAGCCATGAGGATTACACTGGAGCTGCAGTACACCCCCTCCCTTTCCAGTCTCAGAATGAAGCCTGTGATCAGAGGGGAGCAAAACTAATACCTCGAGAAAGAGACAGCCCACATTGCTCGAGTCTCTAGATCCAGCCGTGCCTGAAGCTAGCTTCGCACTTGACAACTACATCCATCTATAAATTCCCCTTTTCACATCAGCTGGATTTAGTCGCTGATGCCAAACAGTGTTTATCAATAGGGAAGTGAAAGTTGGACTCCAACCTCTTGGCCAAGGCTAGGCTTTTAATGAATTAATGCAAAACCGCAAGAAATTCACAGGACTGTGGGCAGGCGGGTCTTTTAAAGATCCTCCTCAAGCCCTAGCTGGTTTGGCTCAGTGGATAGAGGCATCAGCCTGAGGACTGAAGGGTCCCAGGTTCGATTCTAGTCAAGGGCACATGCCAGGGTTGCAGGCTTGATCCCAGGAGGGGGCGTGCAGGAGGCAGCTAATCAATGATTCTCTCTCATCACTGATGTTTCTATCTCTCTCTCCCTCTCCCTTCCTCTCTGAAATCAATAAAAATATATTTTGAAAAATAATTAAACATTAAAAAAATAGATACCCTCCTCAAATTCACCTGGCCTCTGAGAGGGGCTCACTTAGTGACCGATGGTCTACCACAGCACTAATTCCTTGGCCACTGGCCACATGTGGCTACTGAGCACGTGAAAAGTGGTACGACCTGAAATCTGCTGTGCAAAGATGGAATCTCAAAGAACGTAAAATACCTTAACAGTTTTAACATATTGATTACACGCTAAAATGACAGGGTGTTGGATGTACTGAGTTAAAAAAACACACCACACAGTCTTAAAATTAATTCGGACGGCACTGGTCTGAAACAGCTCTGGTGGACTCAGAGCCTTATCAAAGCATGAAGAAAGACATCCATTGTCTAACACCAAACAGTGTTCAGAGAGAGAGAAAGGGACTTCACCAGAGTCACACCGCTAGTTTGCAGGAAGCTAAGTTCCTTAGACCTGCCCAGGGCTTTCTAAACCGAAATTCACGTGTTGGGTTTTGTTTTGTTTTGTTTTTTTGTATTCTAGAGAATAGGGAAAGAAGGAGGGTCATTCTCTTTTTAAAAATATATTTTATTGATTTTTTACAGAGAGGAAGGGAGAGGGATAGAGAGTTAGAAACATCGATGAGAGAGAAACATCGATCAGCTGCCTCCTGCACACCCCCTACTGGGGATGTGCCCGCAACCAAGGTATATACTCTTGACCGGAATCGAACCTGGGGCCCGTGAGTCCGCAGGGTGACGCTCTATCCACTGAGCCAAACCGGTCAGGGCAAGGAGGGTCATTCTTTAATGAGCGCAGGGGACAAGGGCCCGGAAAAAGGTAGCGCCTTCTAAATGTGCTGGTGGCGACTCACCAAGGTGAGAAGGGGCGAGCAGGGGCGAGTGGAGGGAAGTGCTCTCCCCAGGAAACGGGCTGTGACCAGGATGAGAAAGATGTGGCTGCTCGGTGCAGGCTGTACTCTGCCTACACGAACAAAGAGCCAGTTACGCGTCACAGAACTATTCTAAAGTCAGCCCCCGAAGCCCCACTGTCTAAACAATGTAAAGGCATCACGGAGTTTTGAGTCGGATCCTTGTTTTTGTTTAATGTTTCAGCCAAAAGCTGTCCAGGGAAATGGCTGACGTACGATTTCCGACTCTTCCAGTGCATTGCAGTTTGGAGAGCAACATGTTTGAGTTTGCATTTGACTCTTTTTTAAAATTTAAAAAAAATCCTCATCCAAGGATATTTTTTCCATTGCCTTACTCTTTATTTCTTCCTTCTTATTTTTTTTGCAGACAGTGGAAGGGAGGGATGGGCAGGAGGAGGGAGGGAACAGAAAAAGAGGAAGATCTATGTGAGAGAGACACATCGATTGGTTGCCTCCTGCACACGCTGGAGATAGAACCTGCAGTGAGCGGAGTACGTGCCCTTGACTAGGAATCGAACCCACGACCCTTAGGTGCGTGAGCCAATGCTCTAACCACTTAGCACACCGGCCAGGGCTGGCTCTTTTTTCCAATCTCCTGTACCTCCTTGGCCCATCTCCAAGGCATTCC
The DNA here is from genome assembly GCA_004026665.1 of Murina feae. Taxonomy (NCBI): domain Eukaryota; kingdom Metazoa; phylum Chordata; class Mammalia; order Chiroptera; family Vespertilionidae; genus Murina; species Murina feae. The sequence continues at coordinate 24,603 of PVJC01000669.1, read as the reverse complement.
TTGCTTCTCATCGCCCATCTCTGCCTTCTCTCTCTGCTTCGATTTCTCCAACACCACGGCCCCAGCCTCAAACACCCTGGAACTGTCTGGAGCCCCTTTTTCTCAGGCATCACCAAGTTCTCTCATGCAATACCCACAACCCACCACACTCCCTCTGAACTATTATTCCCTTGACCCTCACACCAGGTTTTAAGAACACCCCAGGGCTCGGTCATCATTTGAATCCCACTGCCCCGCTGGCCCTGTTTAATCACACGCACTGGTCAGCAAGTATTTCTCAGGGGCCGGCCGCACATCAGTCACCTCTTTAAAAGCATGCTGAACCCCTTCTCTCTGCCAGGACCAAGCTAAGCAATGCAATGGGAAAGACAAACAGGCAAACCCCAGCTTCTCATTTGCATGCATTCCTTGAAATCATAAACTAAGAATGCATGTTGCAATTCTATTTGCATGAAACGTAATCCTGTTTCTCTTATTCCCTCCCCTGCACGGTGGAGCTACTAAGCCGAGGGTGCATCTTATCATCAGGGACATCTTAGAATCAAACCTTCCTCCATCAGCTCATCTCCAGCCGCCGTGATTTTCCACGCTGTCCTAGTGAGGGGGCGAGCTGCACTGTATTCCGTTTCTTTGGCCAACAGATGACTTTCTAATGTTTCAAGTTGCATAAATGCTCAAAAGTGTTTGTGTCAAACCCCACACCAGATTCCTACCGTGCAAGTGGCGCTCACGTTCGGCTTCCCCTCCCGCACCTGGTTAGGCACCTGCTAGGCACTCAGCCCTGGGCAGGAGTTCACAGGTTTGGCCCAAGGAGGCAGCAGTGCTGGGCCTGGGTGAAGAATCCCTGCTTTCAGCCCAGAGCTCTCAATATCCCCTCTTTCCATCAAAACTGGGTTTGGGGACCCCACTCAGCACCTCCGGGCAATCCCAGCTCTGAACGACATGCTTGGTTCAGGAGCTGCCTGCTCAGAAGTGGGGATTAATTTGAAAAACCTGGGAATAGAGGCGCCTCCGCAGGCCTCACCACTGGACCGAGTTTCATTTGGCAGCAAAGTAAAACAAAAATACAATGAACTCTAACTTCAGCAACAAGGACTAATAGATTGTATGATGGGCCAGTTTCTTCCGAATAAACCATGAAGATAGAATTACAGTTCCATGAATAACTAATTATTAACAAAATATTAATAACAAAAGATAAAGAATACAAATAAAAAGAAGATGCTTTTATTAAGAATAAAGTCAGCCAAGTGACTGACAAAGCTTATCACACAGAGCTCTTATAATAATAAACCTATCTGGCAGATGTCAACAGACCTCAGATGAAGAAACAGACTCAGGGAGGTTAAGTGAGTTGCCCAAAGTCACACAGCTAGTAAATCCAGATCGGAATTCAAATCACTCTGACCCCTCCCACTGTCGCCTTCACTGGCCTCCCTTGGAATTTCTTCTTTCAAGTTCAGATGGTAAAATCACACACACACACACACACACACACACAAATAGAGCCTAGAGGAGAAGTCATATCTAAGGGAATTTTGTTTGCCTAGATCTATATGTAAACACGGAAGAACCCTGCTAGTCTAGTTCAACCCTACTTATTAATACGAGTTGCCAGTGATTAAATCATATCCCATGAGAACAGTAACACAGTTAAAAAAAAAAAAAGACTTAGGAAATACAACAAGCGCTGAGACCACGGTTGCATTAGTTTTTGGTGTGTGATATCAAGTTGTACAAACCTTTGCCAAGTTCACCAGTACATCTGGCACTACTTGCTAGTGCCATATTTGTTAGGCACGAGTGCCAAAGTGAACAGATGTATCAACTTCATTCTTGGGTTTAAAAGGACTTTTGGTTTTAAAAAGGCTAAATGCCTTCTAATGGAGCTGGCTACTCAAGAGTAACCCACCCCCAAGTGTATGTTGTGAGCCCCATGTATAAACATGCCTCGGACTTCTCATCACAGCAACTGGGAAATGAAAAGTGGCGGGAGCCCTAACCGGTTTGGCTCAGTGGACAGAGTGTCGGCCTGTGGACTCAAGGGTCCCAGGTTCGATTCCAGTCGAGGGCATGCACCTTGGTTGTGGGCACATCCCCAGTGGGGAGTGTGCAGGAGGCAGATGATCGATGTTTCTCTCTCATTGATGTTTCTAACTCTCTATCCCTCTCCTTTCCTCTCTGTGAAAAATCAATAAAATATACATTTTTTTAAAAAAAAGTGGTGGGAAGGAGGGCGACGGAGCATCCATGGACCAATACTACCGAAGGTATTCAGCCAAGTCCTCAGGATATGAAGCAACTGTCCTTACACCCTGTACAGCAGGTCTGCTCAACCAGAGAGAGGTCACGGGCCGAGTTATATCTGTTCATGGAAAGATAGGAAGTGGCTGGCACGTGGTGTTTTCATCGAAGCCTTCCTCTGGCTCTTAGAAACAGGTTCCAAACAAGTGACTGGTGGCTAAGGGTTGACCTGGTCCAAGAAACCCACACAGCTCTCCCTGCACTATAATAACCTATCTTATCCATCTTTTCTTTCATTTATTTAAAGCAAGAGGGACAGGCATGGTCAGGGCAAGAGGCAAAGGAGGCCAATGGAAATTTAGAAGATACTCCTATTTCAAATGAGTGTACCTCAGCCAAGGACACCACCAAGGGTCATATATAGGACACTGCCACCTTAAAAGCTAGATAAATGCATGGGTGGATGAACGGATGGACGCACGGGTGGACAGACAACCAGATATCCTACTGGTTTTGTTTCTCTGGAGAACCCTGACTAATACACAGAGCTTTTGCAAATCAGGGAGGTATCCTGCTCAAGTGGAAAGACATTTGGAAAAAGGCAAGAGAAACTTCATGGGTTGGGAAATGAAACATTCACTCCTATTGTCCTGAAACCTCAGACCTCCTATGTACTATTCTGTCCCGAATTTATTCCAACAATCATGGTTCAAAATCCCACGGATCTGGACAGTCTCTTGGGTGTTGAGGTTCAGAAGTTTGGACACGCATTTTCTTTTCCAAGCAAGATTTCTCTCCATCAGTTCAATAATTTCTTCCATCTACACATATCCTACTCCTGTGAAATCATGGGACCGAGGGTTAAGAAAAGAGCCCACGCAGAAAACAGTGGACGAGAATCTGTCTGGAAAGGTGTGGAATTCTGTAGCATTACTGTGATGTCTCCATTATTCTCTTCCATTCCCAAGCTAACGCAGTCCAGAAATATCCATGAGACAGACAATCAATATTATTCTCCAAATCCTGGCACCTGACTTTTAATACAGACTCCTACCCGCAAGGGATCCCACCCCACATTAAAATGAAAGCCTCGGGATAGTATTCCATGGAGAAAATCACTCCCACATGACGTGTGACACCTGAACAGAGAAGCTAGGACAAGTCTGGTGCTAAGAATCTGCAAAGGGATGGGACCATCTTGACTTCTCTTTGGCCACTTGGAGGTGGTATCTTACAGTGTTGCCTCAAGCCGACCCTGCCACTGTGCTTCTCACAGCTTCATGTCTTTCTTCACCAAACATTTACTGGACCACCTACTATGTGTTAGACCCTGAGATTCAACCTCTAAATAAAATGGGTATGGCCCTTCTGTGCACATGCCCACATGCCTCATGACAAATTCTCTTGCTATTTTATATGAACATCAATACAAAATCCCTGGTATTTTTGATGTCCCCATACTCCGAGATTCTCCATGCGTGAATGGGTGCCAGAAAACTCTACATGTTTTTTCTACAGCTATTTTATTACGGCAGCTTTTCCATTCTTCCCTTCTCCTGATGAAAGGTGACCCCAGGACAGTGGAAAGAGTTCACAATCCAAAAGGTGGAACAAAAACCACCCAACTCACCACCTCATAACTCAGGTATGAATGTGTTTAAGTCTACAGGATTGCATCCTACGGGGGAGGAAAGGAAAGTGCAAGTGACTGGGGTGGTCAGAGAAGCAAAATGGTGTCTGGGCTTGGCTCCAGAGGATTTGAATAAACAGAGATGGAACTAGGACAGCATTTGAGGTGGTGGTGAGAGTGGTAAGAAAAGAGCTATGGGGCTTTCTGAGAGGAAAGAGTGGCTGGAGCACATCTTCAGGTTCAGTGAGATGCAACACCTACGGGGTGAGCCAGGCAGGTCTGGGAGAGCCTTGCCAATCAGGTGAAGCTATCTAGCTGGTGACGGGAAGTCACAGATGGCTTGGAGCAGAAGAATGATGATGGAAACAGAATTATGGCTATGGTGCGTGGGATACCAGCAGCCCGAAGCTCACCTCTGCGCCAGCCCAGCCACAAACTCAAGTTCATTGCTCAGAAGCTGAGCCCTGGGGGCTATCTGGTAAACCCTGTGTACTATCCAGAAACTCCCACCAAGATATATTTTACAATGACCTGAAATCAGGACTTCAACACTGAGGGTTTTCAATAGGAAGGAATTCCCTCCCCTCTTTCTTAGGATACACAATTATTAAATGATTGTGATCATTTGACAAAGAAAGCTACTAACGTCTTCAAGCCTTGTGTGACTCTCAGGAACAGGGGTCCTCAAACTTTTTAAACAGGGAGCCAGTTCACTGTTCCTCAGACTGTTGGAGGGCTGGACTATAGTTAAAAAACAAAAACAAAAAACGATGAACAAATTCCTATGCACACTGCACGTATCTTATTTTGAAGTAAAAAAAAAAACAAGGCGGCAAAAACACCCAGCGGGCTGGATAAATGTCCCCGGCGGGCGCATGTGGCCCGCGGGCCGTAATTTGAGGATGCCTGTTCAGGATCATACCAATGCCGTGCTAACAAGTAAAACATGCAGAAGTGTCTAGGTGTGAACACTGTTCTCTTCCATTCCCAAGATAACACATAACCGGGAACCCCCAAGCATACCTCATGGAGCCGCCCAGAGAGTCTAGTTACTAGTGGTATTTCTGGAGACCCCTGGGCACCAACCTGAGAGGAAATGTAAAGAAGGCTTGATTGAAACTCTTGAGTCCAGATGACCCAGAATAAGTTTCTTTAAAAAAAAAAAAAAAAAATGATTACCCAAATGAAAATACAAAACTTTATATCGTCATGGAGAACTCACAGAGAAACAAACAATATCTAGGGCCCAGTTTGAGAAATATAATCTCCATGCAAACTAGAAAACCACCTCCCACAGCTTCTCAGGAACTAGTCCCAGCCCCACTGCAGTCCCCATGCAGCTCCAAGTCCAGCTGCCACAGTCGGTTTCAGGGGCCGCCTTTCTTTCAACATCCTTGATCTTTCTAGATGCCCATCATGCATTTGTGACTATCTCTATCTTTGGGGGCGGAGACTGATGCCAGGGGTTAAGTGTGTTTGTTCCCAGCAGGAATGTTTAGTGAGCAGACTCATTAGTTATAGAAAAGAGCTGTAGGTCTCCCTCCCTGGTAACAAGATGCTAACTTTGAGCAAAAAGGGGAAATTCTCAGGTACAGGCGTACCTTGGAGATATTACAGGTTCGGCTGCAGACCACCACAATACAGTGAGTTCAGTCACAAGCTGAATAATGACAGACTGTATATATGATGGTGGTCCTCTAAGATCATACTGGAGCTAAAATATTCCCATCATCTAGTGGCATCAGAGCCGTAGCAACATCAAAGCACGACTCGTTACTCAGGTGTTTGTGGTGAAGCTGATGTAAACAAAACTACTAGCTACCAGTCGTATAAAAGCACAGCACATACAATTATGTCCAGGACATAAGACTTGATAATGATAACAAATGACTTTGTCACTGGTTTATGTAGTTACTATATTTTTTATTGTTATTTTGCAGTGTACTCTTACTACTTATAAAGTTTGCTGTGAGTCTGGCTGGCGTGGCTCAGTGGTTGAGCGTCGACCTATGAACCAGGAGGTCACAGTTCGATTCCCAGTCAGGGCACATGCCCGGGTTGGGAGCTTCATCCCCAGTGTGGAGCGTGCAGGAGGCAGCTGGTCAATGTGGGTCTCTGTCATCATTGATGTTTCTATCTCTCTCTCCCTTCCCCTTCCTCTCTGAAATCAATAAAAACTTTTTCTTTCTTTCTTTCCTTTTTTTAAGAAAGAGGGAACACATGGCTTTCTGGCAGAGAGGGCTGTGTAGGGTCCCCAAAACCAAGTGACAAAGGGATGATCGACAGGAGGGGATCACTGCCCTGCACATTTCCTAAAGGGTTTCTGAAATGGAAACAGAAAACCAACACCTGAGCAGAAAGGAGGAGAAAGAAAATATACCCCAAACCTGGAGGTGTGAAGAGTATGAAATACGTGCTCTGCCTTTCAAGGGAGTCAAAAAAACAGCAGCGGGGGTAGCGGGGGAAGGACAGCAACAATTCTTATCTGGTCGAAGACATCCTACCAGTTCTGCAGGAGGGACAAGCCCTTCCCTGAGGCTGAGCTGAGAGCAGTGCCTACCATCTGACCGAGCTAGGCTCCTCCAGCGCAGGCCCCGCTGGTCACTAAGATGGCCAGGCCACGCCACACCCATGAACCAGGCCCGGAATGCATGGAGGCCAGAGCCCACACATCCCTTTCCAGCTGAGCCTGAAGGAAAACAGAGCTTTGGGCGAGTGCCCATCTCTTCTGTGTAACAGGAGTCTTCTGGACAAAAGGCGAGAAGACAACAGGCCTTCTGGAAACAGCCTCTCTGTGCCAAGGGCAAAGCTCCGTCAGCTGTTTGCACATGGACACTCGGGGATGTAGACTCCTATCAGGCCAACCTCACAGTCTCTGAGGACACATTGCAGAGAGCAGATTTGGGGGTGCATTCCACCTCCAAAATGCCAGGGGAGAAATACTCAGCGAACCGGTTCAGTCCCTCTATCTACTGTCCCATCGCACAGCCCTCCCAGGCCAGCGCAGGCAGCCCCACACCAGACAGGATGTGGCTGTGGGCAAGAGCTAAATGTGAAAAGCGCTGTTTGCAGAGCAGCAAAATAACTGACCAGTAATGAGCCGGGTCCCCCAAGCAGCTGATAACAGAAGGCCGGAGGCCAGGCTAGCGTGTAGCCTCCAGTTAATCACGGCTCATCAGGGAGACAGGAATGAAGGCTCTGCTTGGACTTGCAAGTTTATTTCAGGTTATTCCAAAGCTTTCTTGGCTCGGTGGCCAGGAGGCAGAGGCAGGCCGAGGGGGCGGAGGAAAGAAGGCTCCCCACCCTTCTCTAACTGTGGGATCATGTTTTGCAACATCGCCAGCAGCAGCTGATGGCTCTGTGAAGGCACACACACTGGATACACACAGAAAGCTGACTGATTCTTCCCACCTTTGCAGGCCAGGCTGAAGCATGGCGTCTGAGATAATTAATTACAGGGACTCACTCGTTCACTACTCAACTGCTCCGACAGGAGCAGAGACAAGACGCAGGAGATTCCACTGATGGGCCCCCGACTGATGGGCCACCAAGAGGGAGTCAAGTTTAGAGAAGAGATTGCACCTGCCCTCCAGGAGGTGACGGCTCAGCAACGAATGGTACTAACCCAGAACTCCAGCCCAGGAAAACTGATGACAGCGGACAACTACAGGTGGTCCTTCTAACTGTGGTTTCCTCGGCTGGGTATGAAAAAACATCCTTGCTGATTTTAAAAAACTTGTCATGAAAACCTTCAAATGAAAAAACTGCACACATACAAAGTAGAGACAGGGAAATGGACCACATCAGTGCTGAACATTGCCATTCTTTTTTCATCTCTGCCCCCGGTTTCTGCTGAAGTATTCAACACACATCCATTCAACTATGTTTAAGTACTGCACCAGGCATAGATACCCCAATGTGTCTATCCGGTTAAGCCTTTTTACATTAATTCAAAACCAATGATCACTCCCGACACAACGGACATGCCCACGCCGTCCTCTGCAATCAGCTAGGCACCGCCTGTCCAGAGACAGAGGGTAGTAACGGGGGGAGAGGTTGACATGCCACCACCAGGCAGGGTGACCCCTTAGCTTCCTCACCTCTAATAGAAACGCAGAAGGGTTAGTCTCTGTTTTTTCCAAACTCCAAATACTGCTTTCTCAGGTCTTTGAGGGTCCTCGACGGTCAGCAGTGATACTGGCTATGATTTACTTTAATACTCTTCTTTGGATAGCGCAATCAATAGATTAAAGCCACACGCCCCCAGGGTTGTAGCTCATATGTAAAGTGTCCTCATTAGATGACACACACCAGCGGCTGGTTAGTGGAAAGTCTCCAATCAGAAGTCCACACCCCACAGGCGGCTACTCCCAGGCTTCCGGATATTTTCTATGGAGGCTAAGAACGCTGTTTTACTGCCGAAATGAGTAGCTGGAAATCCTGTTCTGGCACCTCCACCCCCAAATGAACAGGGGTAAGCATCGAGGTGAGCCCAGCAGACTGTACCTTTCGGTCACATCCTAGGCCTGCAGTGCATGTTATCGGGAGATTCTGCTGCCTGATTCACTAGGTGGCATTTTCTTCCACCTGCCTTTAGGGAGGGCCTGTGAGGCAGGGCACCACAATGCCACAGGGCTGGGGCACCATCAGGCCTACGGAACAGACGAAGACTGTTCTGGATCCGCTTGCTCACAGGTGTTTGGGGTGCTGCTGAATTTGGTCCTAGACTTGCTTTCATGTAAATCAATGGGGAGTAAAATTGTGAGGGAGGGGACCTATGGCTCCCTTCTAAATCTGACCATTGGAAGTTGCGGCGTTTGCCAAAAGCACCTACAGTATGACTCTCTCCCTACTTCTAAGCTTTTATAAGAAGTGTTTCTCCTCCACCTGGAATTCTCTTTTGTCCCCTTTCCTACAGCTGTTTTCTGTGGTAAAGCCCAGTTCAAGTCCTGCTTCCTCCAGCCTTCTGCAGCCACGGGGACTGGGGTACATACAGCAAGGCACTCTGAACTGATTCTCACTTCCCGGGACCGTGACATGGATCTGGGACTACAGGATGACTGCGAGGTACTCACAGTGACAGCCGGGCATCTGCAGGGTCTCCGGCAGCACCCCACAGGGAAGGGGAGGACATTCCCCAAGGCCTGGCCATCCCTGGCTGGGGCCACGCTGGCCCCTTCTCTCTTCTCTCTCCCACTTGCTCCTGTGCAGAGCAGCTAAATAATGACAAACACTCAGGGCTCAAAGGGAAAAGTAGGCTGGGTGTGAAGAAGAAAATCTGGAAGGGAGGAGTGGGATCTTGGCCCCCACGTTGGACAGAAGAAATTCAGCTCAGCTGGGAACAGGAAAATCATCGAGTAAGACTTCTGGTGCGGGTCACTGTCAGGGCTGGGTCTGAAGAAGGTAGACCAGCAGGCCAAGAGCCCTCAGCAAAGGGGCTTTCAGTGGAGGGGGGAATGACTTACCAAGTTCAGAATTTGAGCCACAGAAAATTCTGTTTTCTCTCCTAACAGCACAAGAACTGAGGGGAAAATTATTTGGGGGAATGGGAGGGGAGGGTGTGGCAGGGAGGCTCCGTTATAGCTCATAAGCCGAGTGAATTAAATAGGATTCCATTGTGTGGATAGTATGGGTGAGTTCTACTGTATTTTATCAGGGGGAAAAAAGACAATGAAACGTCTCTTCCCACAAGAACCACTGCATTAACTCCTGCTCTCTCTTTCCCTCCCCCCTCCCCCCCCCCCTTCCTTCCCCCCCCCCCCCCCCCCCCCCCCCCCCCCCCCCCCCCCCCCCCCCCCCCCCCACCCCCGCTCCAGGCACATCTTTTTTTTTTAATTTTTCTTTCTTTTTTAAATCCTCAATCAAGGATATTTTCCCCATTGCTTTCTAGAGAGAGTGTAAGGGAGGGAAGGGGGGGTGATAGAGAAAGACACATCGATTGGTCATCTCCCAGGGGCTGGGGAACTTTCAACCCAGGTATGTGCCCTTGACCGGGAATCGAACCCAGGACCCTTGGGTCTGCAAGCCGACACTCTAACTGCTGAGCAAACTGACCAGGGCCAGTTATATCTTGTAGCAACAGCAACAACCAAGGGTTTCCCCTTAACTTGGATGAGCAGCCAAATTCTTGACTAATTGGTCCCAAACTGAAGTTTCTCCTTGGGTTTGGGGAGTGTGAATCTGGAGATGGCTGAGGAGAATCTGGAGATGGCTGAGGAGAATCTGGAGATGGCTAAGGCGTTTGGTCCCTGGACCGTCACCTGGGCAGGCACAGGGCTGCCTTGGGAGCTCTCCCTCCCAGCCCCGAAGTATGGGGAGCCCTTCTCCATTCCAGAGGGACCCCAGGTTTTCCCTCCGGAAACTCCAAGCCCAGCCAGCCCAGACCTGACTTGCCTTTGTCTGTCCCAGGATTGGTGGCTCAGATAAGGGAAGTGACATCAGGCTGGTTGGGGTGCGAGGGCAGGGGTCGGCACCAGTGCAATAAACCAGTATTTCCTCTCATCTTTTTCTCTGTGTCTCCAGGTCCAGAGCAGGTGGAGGGTGACCAGCTCTGGAAGCTCTCATGATGCCAAATGGCTTCTCAATAATGACTCTTTTGTGTGTTTTATGAATTTAAACTTTTACTGGAAAAATGCAATGTGTACAAACACACACACACACACACACTGACTATATATCACACGGCAGTACACACGTAGGCAATGAAGAGCTTGCCTCCCATCTCAGAACCTCCAGCATCAACCCCCTCTATGGCAACTACTGTCAATGGACTGTGTATCCTACCGGGAATTTCCAAACGCATAATATATTCTATATAAAAACATACAGAGAAAAATACAGCCAAAGCTCTTTTATTCTCGTAAGCTCACACTGTGCGTATCATCAAGAACCTTGCTGTTTTCACTCGCCAGTGTCCCTTGGAGATGCACTCTGAGCCACATGTGGCTTTTTTAACAGCTGCCCAGTACTCCATTGCATGGATGCGATCTATGTATAAAAATATATCTTTTTGTTTCTAAAATACAACATGGTTGTTGTTTTGCAAAACCTGCATCACAGAAAAAAATGCATAGCAACAAGGAAAATCTCATTAACCCCTCTTCCCCCTAATTTTTTTCTTTTTAACTTTCAATCCTAACACTTTGAAGTGCCCCTGCCCCACGGGCCATCCTGAAATGATGACATGGGACATTTATTCAGTGGCCAGTGGGGGGGAGGGACTGAGAGATCAAGGCCACGCCCCAGGGTTCTCTTCTCCACCTGATGTCCCTTGAGACGTCTCCAGGCCTCTGTCACTATGGTTCCCTGCCAATCCCATCCCCTCCTCTGCTGGTAACATCTGTGAGACCCGGACAGAGATGCCTGGGACTCCAAGACACACTGCCTAGGGCTTGTAGAAGACATAAAGGTAGGAGTCCCCTCCCTCATGGAGCTTCCAAGTTGTGACAAAGAGGAACATGACACAGTCCCACTGATTAAACGTCACACAAACACCTGAGCCATCCACTCTGGCTCCTCTCCCTGTTGCTTCAGCATGCTGGGCTCGAAGGACATGTGGCAGGTTACTTCACAGACCTCTGCGTGCTCAGCCCTTCAATCTCCTAGGCAACGTGGCCCTAAACATCCCAGTGAAAGTTAGGGAGTTGAACCGCCTCCGCGGTATCACTGGATTTTCCTGAAACTTGTTCATTCAAGCAGAAAGGGAAAGAGCGGGTTTGGAAACTCTGTGAGACAAACAGCTGGCTGAACCTCTGGCACGGAACCACGATGCCAGGGGCAACGGGCCTGACGATCGGGGCGCTGGTCTCATTTAAGGAGAGGCAGATGTGCCTTCTTCCCTGGGGCATCCTCACAGACACCCCACCCAGCCAGGCCGAATCCCTGTGGGTCTCTGAGGTCCCTCCACCGGGCTCCCCCGTCCCAGCCCTGGCCTCAACATAAAGGCAGATGCTGGGAGGCCTGGCTTCGGGGAGGCTGTTCTCACTGGCTGGGGAGCAGCCGGGTCTGTTCCAGATTTGTTCTTAGCTGCTCAGCATTTACACAGGAGCTGCCAGAGTCCTGAACTCACCCCTGGCTGGATGGTTCTAGAAGGAAAAAAAAACACAAAGCACCAAAAACCAAACCCATGCAGCTGTTTCAGCTTCTCCATCCTTGGAACGACCTTCTAAGAAGAGCTGGAAGGGCCCCAGGGCTGACGTTGTGTCCTGAAGAAACTCTTTCCTAGACAGATTTTGGAGAAGTAGGTCTGTGGGGTAGAGGGCGCTGGGGTGGAGGCAGGGGAGGCGGGCCAAGGGATTTGAATCCCTGAGAGCCAGGGAGGGGATGTGGGAATGGGGCCCCATGGCTGTGGAGAGAAGGACATTTGTCACTGGCCTCGTGGTACTTTAGGCTCACAAGGGCATCTGAGCCAACCTGGCCATGTCAGGCATCCCTGGGGCCACTGCCTCATTCTCCAGAACAGCGGGCGGCACCTCTGGCCCACGGGCCAAATGGCATGCACCACCTGTTTTGTATGTCCCTCGAGCTAAGCATGGCTTCTACACTTATACTTGTTTTTATTGATTTGAAGGAGAGATCGATTTGATGTTCCACTTACTTATGCGTTCATTGGTTGATTCTTTGAGGTCCCCTGACCAGGGATTGAACTGAAACCTTGGTGTATCCAGACGGTGCTCTAACCAACTGAGCTATCTGGCCAGGGCCATCTTCTATATTTTCAAATAGTTGAAAGAAAATCTACTAGTAAAGAGTAACACTTCATGACACATGAAAATGACACAAAATGCAAATTCCGTAGTCTTTCTGGCACACCACCACTCCTGCTTGTTTACATATTGTCCATGGTCCAGTCATTGCCACACAGATCATATGGCCACAAATGCTGAAACATTTGCTAGCTGCCTTTACAGGAATTTGCTGGCCCCTATTCTAGAGCAGGCCAAAAGGCAGAGTTGAGGATATTATGTAGGCCCTACTATGACAACGGAAAACACACATGTCCACAAATTTCCTATTGACAAAATTTAAAATCCTATATAATAAAAGGCTAATACGCAAATTGTCCCCACAGTGGAGTTCAACTCACCAGGCGTTAGACGTGCACTGACCACCAGGGGGCAGCACGAAACATGGTGGGCATTGGCGACACAGTGCTGCCGGCCCTGATGGGCCTTGACCAGTACAGGACTGCGGCAGGATAGTGGAGCAGGTGAGCGAGTGGCACTGGGCCAAGGTGGGTGTGAGCAGGGGCCCCAATCAACCCACTTGTCACCCCACAGATCAGCTCTGATCACTAGCCAGACCTAGGGACCCTACCCGTGCACAAATTTCATGCACCGGGCCTCTAGTATAATAATAACAATAGAGTACACTGTTTTATAATACAGATCTACTAAGGAAGTGAACATTTATTTTTGAGGGGAAAACATTTTGCTTAATTGGAGTTCAAACTTAGAATTCCTTATCATCAAATCAATTGCAAATGTTCATTTGTCAAAACCATCCTTAGCCCTGACTAGGTGGTTCAGTTGATTGGACCATCATCCCAGGCACCAAAAAGGTTGCAGGTTTGATTCCAAATCAAGGCAGATACCTAGGCTGCAGATTTGATCCCCAGGGCACATATGGGAGGCGACCATCTATCTCTCTTACATCAATGTTTCTTTCTCTCTCTCTCCTTCTTCCTCTCTCTCTCTCTCTAAAAAAATCAATGAGAAACATACCCTCAGGTGAAGATTAAAACAATAACAACAACAAAACACATCTTTAGCTTGGAGGCCATTGGCCAGTACAAAAAAAAAGTGACTTAAATTTTCTGATTTCATATTGCAGTCACATAAGAGCATAATTGGGAACACATATAAAAAAATTTAATTAGATTTGGGTCAACAAAGTATGCCAGGGCCAGCTGTATTGTTCCTCTCTATACACCCTCTGCCCCAAGTCAGCCTCTTAAAGAAACCACACACAATAAACTTTTCTCGGGAGATCTCCCAGAGCGAGGATCACATCTACTCACTGGTGCATAACCTGTGAAAGAAACCAGCATACATGAAGCACCAACTATGCACCTGCCCTTGTGTTCGGACCTCGTGGAGGTGAGGGTGGGGCAGGAGTAGTGAGTGCAATAGAAAATAAATGACTTTCAACTTGGAGTAGAGAAGGCATGCATGCCAGTTAAATTATAGAACTAAACTCTGATACCGATGCCGTTGCTATGGTAGCATCTGACTTGCATGTAAGCCACCTTCACTGGTGCCTACATACAGCATGTGAATTTCTTTAGACCCAGGGTAGAGAGTATTCCATTTCCCCTACTCAGAGCCGAAGAACCTCTACCATCATAGCGCCTCGTTGAAGAGGATTCCAGCAATTATCTAACCCAAAAACCACAAGAGCATTTTGAGATAATCACACGGGCTGAAACGACACTGCAAACTCAGACCCTGATAATGCAGATGCTGAACTTGTTAGATCCAGATCTGTCGACACTCAATTAAAACAACTTCGGCACCATCCAAGGGGTAGACGCACTGAAGACTTAAGAATAGGGAAACATGGAAAGAATAAAAGACCACCCAGGCAGAATCAGCCCAAGACTGGGAAACCATTGGGGCTTTCAGGCCTCCCTCGAAGCCACCACCCACAGAGCCAATGGGAAGGAGATGGTGGAGAGACCCAGGGGGCTGGGCTCAGCACATCCTTCACCTGCTTCCCAATGCAGGGAAGGCGAAGGGCGCTCACTCCGCGTTTTCAACTACCATGAGGGCGTGATACAAGTCAAGGTCATAATACACAGGGAAAGCATCTCCTTTGGCCCACAGTTGACTAAGTCACACTTCTATTCCTTCCTCTTACAGGCCCCCTCCTCCCCCCGCCCAACACCCAACATCGCAAGTCAAAGAACGCCTCCGAACAACCAGATGTGAGATGCTGGGAACGTCACCTCAACCAGCACATGAGGAGTCATCACACAAGTTTAGCAGATGGAATACTTCACAGATTATCTGAAATGCCTGGCAGAGACCGTCCTTTTCCAAGACTCTCCCGAAAGGCCAATCTCAAGGCAAGGATCCAGTGTGTCCCAAACCACAATCTGTCAACTCGATGACACTGGGTGAAGTCCAACCAAGGACAGTGACGTGCTCCTTGGAAAGAAGCCATCCCCGTGCCCATAAAGGTATAGTGGAGCGGTAGCCACGAAGGGCACAAACATCCATGGACCGTTTGCTGTGCCACAGACACTGTACCAGACGTCATAATCAAGGGAGTTTCACTTTGACATAGCGGTCCATGCTATCTACAGAACCGAGGTCTTGGCAAAATAGCAGTTCACAGAGGGGATGGTGTCTGGTTTGCCCCCATGTGATGATGGAATCATTCAATAACTGTCTATGGAGTTCCCATGCTCTCCTAGACACAAATGGGTAAGATGCATTTCTGCCCTCAAATAAATGCCTTCCATTCAACCCAGCAAGAGAGCGGTGACCCCAGGGCTGGGGAAGCAGAGAGACAGGAGTACCTATTGGCCTGAGAGGCTTGCGTGGGGAGGGTCACACAGATGGCTCCATTTCCAAGGGACACTGAGCCTGCCCACGTCTGGGGCATCTGTAGAGGGCTCCCAAGTGTTTTCTGCAACATTGCTCCGCAGCTGCTTCCTAAGAAACTGAATTGTGATTTTCCGGGACCTTTGCTGGTGCCACACCTCTGATGTGCTGTCGCAGGCAAGGAGGGCTCCCTCCACACAAACGGAGCCCAAGCTGAGAGAAAGGGCCGGCACAGTGGGGTCCCCGAACCCAGGCGGTCCCTCGCCTGCGAGGGGATTCCCTCGCCTGCAAAGCACGAACAGAAGCGTCCCCTGCACCTTGTCCGGGCAATTCACAGGACAGCACTTGCGGTTCTTCCTTGTTTTAATGCGAAACGTGTTTCTAAAGTGAGCATTAGCCTTGTGCTGATACGGGAAACCGACTGGAATTTCCAGTCCATTTCTGCCTCATACTGCCGAACCTTATATCTACTACCTATCAATCCTCGTCTCTTGATAACCTTGGAGACACCAGGATGGAATACAGGCCGGGCCCGAACACACACACTCCCACCAGAGCCTTTCCCAGGACAAGCTGGGAAGCGTTCCATGAACAGATGTGAAAAGCGTTGCCATGGTCTTCATTAGACCCCCAAGAGGCAGGAGACTCGGCACGTCAGTGAGCTTTCTAATCGGATGGACCATGATTTCTCCGTGAGAAATGGTCTCTCTTCATACAGCAATGCTGCAAAGGTACCATCTTTCAGAAGGTGAAAGACCTCTGCTTCCAAGATGAGGCTGAAATGAAATGAGCTCCAAAAGCATCAAAGGGAAGGAGGGGCCTGGAGGGAAGAAAAGCAATGGCTCCACGTTCTGCTTTCCTAAGACCCTATTGTCTGAGAAGCCCCCAAAGAGGACCCATGGCAGAAGAAGCCCAGTCTCCAGGCCGGCATGGAAAGGCCAAGAATGTATCATGAGCCATCACTAAGGGGATCTGGGCCAGACAGCCCCAGACACCCCCCCCCCACGCCCCAACCATAAGGAAGAATCTGGCCTTAGCCCATCCCCAGTCGGAGAAGGAACGACACCAACCAGGCCAGCTTATACGGTATCCATCGCCCGTAACCGCTCCTCCACGGTGGTGCTGAGATACAGCACAACCAGCGTCTTCAAAGGCAGGCCGCACGGAGCCAGCCTAAGTATCCGAACTATTTTCCCACAGTAAAAAAAATCAACAACAGTCACCAATCACCCAGTGGAATCGTTAAAATATTGGAAAAAATTTCCCATAAAACAAAAGTCTTTCGGGGGGAGGGGTGACAGGGAGAAAAAGGAAGAGATAGACATTTTCTCCTTTCGTGGAAGTCCTCAAAAACTGAAGCAACTTGGATCACACTCCTAATGGCTATTTCTAGGCAAAAGCATTTGGAGATTTCTTGTTCCGCATGGGTTTATTCCCACATTCCTGCAAGGGAACGCGGCCAGGACAGTCACGTGATGCCCTCTCAATCCCTTAACCCCCGGACCCCAAGCGTCTGAGGAAGTCTGAGGAAGTGAGCGTGAGGCAGGTCTCGTCCTGAGTGGACCCGTTGCCTTGCCTCGCGACTCCCGGGAGAGCGGAGACAGCCGAGGTCAGGGCGGGGGTCTGCTCGGGAAGAGATGATGATGTCACTGGTGGGGACTTTATGGGGCTTTGTATGTTTTTATGTGGCAAATACTTCTGCTATCCTATTGCAAAGGGGGGGAAAAAACAAACGAAGCAAAACAAAACTGGGTTCCTGGCAGGGATGGGAGTTACACAATCTGGGAGGAGAATTAGCCAAAGGACTTCACTTCCCCACTAGCTGGGCTCTTTCTGTCCCAGAGGCTTCCATTCCAAGGTGTGGGGCTCCCCTGAAAAGGAGGCTGTCACCCCACTGCTGGGGAGCAGACCCTGGCTCCAAGACCCAAGTGGGATCTCCACCATTGTGCCCTGGCATTTTCTCCTCGAGGCGCCCGAGAGCATCTGACTCCACCTTTTTTGAAAGACCACTTATCTGTCTTCTTCCTCTCTCAGGGCTGTCTGTCTCAAAGTCTTGGTTTCCTCGAGCCTACGATGGAAATGAAAAGCTCATCCGACCCTGACAGAATTGTAAGGTTAAACGAAATAATGTACGTAGAGTGGTTTTGAGAGGGTATGACAATGAGAATGTTATTTACACCCTGGCCAGTGTGGCTCAGTAGGTTGAGTGTTGTCCCCTGTCTCCAAGGGTTATAGGTTCGATTTTTGGTCAGGGCACATACCCAGATTGCAAATTCGATCCCCAAACCGGGTGCATATGAGGCAACAAATTGATGTTTCTCTCTCTCTCTCTAAAAAAAGGTCAATTAAAAATACT
Organism: Murina feae; assembly: GCA_004026665.1. Classification (NCBI taxonomy): domain Eukaryota; kingdom Metazoa; phylum Chordata; class Mammalia; order Chiroptera; family Vespertilionidae; genus Murina; species Murina feae. The sequence goes on along the minus strand of PVJC01000669.1, from coordinate 6,827 downwards.
CTTTAAAAAGACTTGTATTTACTAGGTTTCTAGATGATAGGAATAATGTTGCATTTGACTGCACACTCTTTAACCCTGCACTATATAAAGAAAAGTCTAATGATGCTAGTGATGAGTTTTTTGTTTGTTTGTTTTGTTCTTACAAATTAAGAGTTAGGGAATATGTCACAAAGTTACAAAAATAAAAACAAACATTGTTTTTATTGTAATGGCATCGATTGAACCAAGAGATCAAAGAAAAACACTAGAACGTACAGAAGAGGCCCTAGTATATAGAGTGAACTCATTTATGATACAGACATGGAGAAAAAGACAGATTATTGAAAAACACTGTGGGTAAGATGATGAAACCATATGGAAAAAATACACATATAAACCCCTATGTCATACCTATGAAGAAAGGTTGTTCAAAAACTTAAAACATGAAAAAACAAAAAAGATCACAGATGTACTAGAAGAAAACAGCTGGTGGGAATGTAACATGCCATAGTCACTTTGGAACACAGTTTGGCAGTTCTTCAAATGATGAAACATAGTTGCCACATGACCCAGAAATTCCACTCCTAGGTGTATAACCAAGAGAAACAAAAACACAGGACGACCCCAAAACTTGTTTGCAAATGTTCATATCATTATTCATAAGAGCCGAAAAGTGGGAACAACAGATGAATGGATAAACGAGGTGTATTATGTCTATGTGTATACATACCAATAGGGGACCGGTGCACAAAAATTTTTGGACTCAGAGGTCCCTCAGCCCGGCCTGTGCCCTCTCACTGTCTGGGACCCCTCTGGGGATGTCCACCTACTGGTGTGCCTGGTCAGCCTGGGTGAGGGGCTGGTGGCTGTTTGCAGGCTGGCCAAGCCCCCCAGTGTGGACCCTCACCCCATTGGGGTGTGGCCAGCCTGGGTGAGAAGCAGAGGGCCATTTTCAGGCTGCCCACAGCCCCTTCAGGTTTTGGGTCCCTACTGGGGTGCCTGAGCACCCTGGGTGAGGACCTGAGGGGCGTTTTCAGGCTGCCCACAGTCCATTCAGGTTTTGGGTCCCTACTGGGGTATCTAGCCAGCCTGGGTGAGGGGCGGATGGCTGTTTGCAGACTGGCCAAGCCTGCCAGTGTGGACCCTCACTCCATTGGGGTGTGGCCAGCCTAGGTGATGGGCTGATGGTTGTTTGCAGGCTGGCCAAGTCCCCCAGTGTGGACCCTCACCCCATTGAGGTATGGCCAGCTTGGGTGCAGGCCTGAAGGCTGTTTTCAGGCTGCCCACAGCTCCCACTGACCCAATGTCCCAGCAAGGCTGGCTGGAAGCAGGTTTCTGGGGTTTATCTTCTATAATTGAAACTGTTGCTTTAAGCCGAGGCCTAGGCAGGTAACGAAGCCTCCTGTTGGCTTCAGCTCCGTGGCTTCTATAATTGAAAGAATGTTACCTAGGCAGGCAGTTTCCTCTATCGCTGGTGCAATGGAAGCCTGCTGTTTGCTTCAGCTCCAAGGCTTCTATAATTGAAACAATGTTGCAACTATGTTGTTGCCTTGAGCACAGAGAGGCCCAGCTGGTGGGCAGACAGTTTACTCCTGGAGCAACGGAAGCCTGCTGTTTACTCTAGCTCCGTGACTGCCGACCTCCCTCTTGGCTGGGTTAATTTGCATACAGCCGCTCTGATTGGCTGGTGGGCATGGCTTAGGCGTCCATCCCAAAGAAACAGTCAATTTCAATATTACTCTTTTATTAGATTAGATGGATTATTTGGCCATAAAAAGAAATGAAGCACTGGTAACTTGCTACAGCTTGGACTAAACCTCAAAAAATGCCAATAAAGCAGCCAATCGCAAGAGTCTATATTTTATGTGATTCCGTTTGGATGAAAGTCCAGACAGGGAAATCCATAGAGACGGGAAATTAGTGGGTGCTTAGGCCTGGGGGCAGGGTGAGAGCGGAGGATGAGGAATGATAGTTAAAGCACAGAGGGTTTCTTTCTGAGATGATGAAAACCTAGAATGGGTGTGGTCCTGGGTGCACATCTCCCTCACTATACTCAAAACGGAAGCGTTCACTTTAAATGGTGAACTCTGTGATAGGTGAATGATAGCTCGATACAGCTGTTTTCAAAAAAAGGAAAAAAGATTGTTTTTCAGTTTAGTTTTAGGGAAAGACTTTCTAAGTATCAGCAAAACCTAGAGCCATAAAAGGGATAGATTTGATAGCGCGCGCACACACACAATCCTACTCTAGAAAAATAAACACAAAATCAAAAAAAGATAAGACAGTGGGCAGGGTTGGGGGCGGGGGGAGGATTTGCAACTCATAGCCAGAGGGTTGATTTGCTATCCTTCAAAAGCGCCTACAAAATTAATTTTAAAAGACCAGCAATCCAATAGCAACATGGATCATGCATTTGAACACTATATGGTGTCCCCAAAAAATGCATACTCACACGTTGAATAATTATAAAGGCAGTGTTTATTAAAATTCACTTTCAAAACTGAGTTATCAGCTGTTCAAGGGTTATAGCTGTTACTTTTGGGGGGGACACATTTTGTGAGACATGCACATACACACACACACACACAAACACACAATGACTTTCATAGATATGAGAAGGTGTCCAACTGCACTTACAACAAGAGAGATACATAAAGAGCTGCCTTTGCCAACTCTGATGAGCAGAGACGAGAAAATGTAATAATATATTGTGCTGACAAGTGTGCAGGGAAACAGAGACTCTTGACAGTTTGCTGACAAGAGTATAAAAGGACACAACTTCCCAGAAGGACATTTAGCACTAATCGAACTGTGCGTGCCCATATCTTTAACCCCAGCAAGCCCACTCCCGAGAGCGTATGCTACCGTTAGCCTTCGTGTGTCTGAAATGAAACTCGTGGTGGCACTGTTCGTCACAGCAAAGGGCTGGGGGAAACATCCATGCCACTTAAATTATATGAATGATGCCGTCTCTACCTAAAGGAGAGACTGGGTCCCATCACCAGGAATGCAGCAGGTCTATCAGGAATGAGCTCGAAGAAACAGCCTTAACTTAAATAGCAGGCTGACCAGTGAGCATGCTCCATTGGAAGGAAGGAGGGGAAGTGACACACACATGGCTGCTGACACATGGATTATTATTATTTTTTTTGAAGGCTACAAAATAAGCTGGGACAAGGGAAAGAGAGTGAGTAGAGTCTGAGAGGGCTTTTTTTTTAAAAAAATGTTTGACACCTATAAGTATTTATTTAATCATTAGTGAATGGTAGTTATCTTATGAGGGGGCTTTTTACTGTACCCTTTTGGTTTTTAAAACCGTGGGGGTTGGAAAGAAGAGGGAAATGGGTCAGAGGGGATTGGAAAGAAGAGGAAGGATGAAGGGAAGAAAAGGCAGGGAGGGAGGAAGAGAGAGAAGGAAGCAGTGAGAGCAGGAGGAAGGGAGAAAAGGAGAAAAGAGGGCGGAAAGGGAGTTGGGAGCATGGCAGAGAGGAGGGAAAATATTTAGACGAATATATCCTTGACAGATACTATCATGATAGAGGGTGGAATTCGAAGGATTCTGACATTCCCATGTTAGAAATGTTTGCTACGTGTGCATATTTTATAATAAGCATGTACGACTTTTGCTATAAAAATAGATGTAAAATTGCTGCACTGAATTCTTTACAGAGTGAGATAGCAATTTGGAATGTGTAGCTGTTGTTTATGCTATTTTACATTGTTTAAAATAACTCTGTGGAGGGGGACAAAAGTAAAGGGAGAAAGGAAAACTGAGTTTGTCAGGTTGGGCCCTACGAGCTTAGCAACCTGACCTTGGATCTTTGTCCCGGGAAGTCAGAGGAGAGACAACCAGGGAGGAAGGATGTCGGCAGAACTTGCTGGAAGCCAGGCTTCACCGCCTGGCCTGGAGCTGAGGGCACGCAGACACCTGCTCCCACTGCAGCGTAGCTCTGAGGACAGAAGCCCCCCGTGGCTCTACCCACCTCCTCAGCTCATCTCGCCTTTCCGCGCCTCATCTATCCCCTCCCACCTGGTCACAGGAAGAATGAAACAGACAGATTCAGGCCAGGAGGTCAGGGCCAAGTTCAGGTCCTAGCCTTCATCTCTCTTAAGCCCAAAAGTTTCATCCATTCGCCAACACTGGATGTGGCAACACGCTCTGCCCCAGAGGACTAGGCCCTCCTACACCCAATAATCCCATGATGACTGCAAAGGGTTCTGCAAATGTGTCAAGAGGAGAAGGCAGCACTGAGAGGCGGAATCGTTCACTCGGGTTATTCAGGGCCTTTCCCAGAAGCCCATCCTTTTCTCTGCTTCTTGCTACCTTCAGCCCGTCTCCGCGGCTGTGTGGGGCCTTCCTTGCCGAATCAATGGCACCTTGTCCCTGGTCTTGACCCAGCTCCAAGTGATGAGCCAGCTTCACTGTGAGCGTCTGCTGAGAGCTCTCTGAGAAGAGCCATTGTCCCCCACCCCCCAACACTTGTCCAAAGCCTCCATTCAGGAACGGCTGTGAGCGTGGATGGGGGACATTCATCACCTGGAACATTTGCCAACAAACGAGAGACAGCTGTTGGGCTCGAATGGCGTGTGGCTGAATGTTGCCTGCAGTGACATCTATTTTCCAAGTGTGAACATCCTCACTCACCTATTCCAAATTGTGAGACATGGAGGACATGCTCGCCTTCCCTCTGCCAAGCCAGTCTCTGATCAGCTCACTAATCACACAGCACACAAAGCATCATGGGTGCTCGCCAGCCAACAAGGCCTTCTGCGTGCATGCTGGTTACACACCCACCGCCAGGCCCACTGGGAGAAGGGCCCAGGTCATGGGAGCCATGCCCACACAGCCAGGGGCCACCCATGCCTGCCTCCCGAATGCCACGTGCACACAGCAGCGGCAGGCCCACACTCAGCAGGACCTCGGCAAGGCTGAAGGTCTGGCTGAAAGAGGCAGATGGGAAACGAGACAGAAACTCCCGGGAATTACCAGGAACAACGTAAGTGCCCACCTGGGTACCCAACACTCTACTGTGCATTTTAGGGGCCATAAAGCTACCATGGGGACAAGAATAGAGACAAGGAACAGACACAGGTGTGCTGACTGGGACCTGATGTATGAGCAGCGAGGGCCTCATGTGATCTTTGGAAGCTGGCCTCCCGGAGGCGGGGGCAGTGGGTGAAAGTGGGAAGGGCGAAGGGGGTGGGAACATGTTGCCGGTCATAAATAACAACATGAGCAAAGGGCTGGCTGGGCCAGCTGGGGACAAAGCAGGGAGCAGGGACACCCAGAACCCAGCACACAGAGAAGGTTATGTCACCCGGCCAAGGCTCTCCTCATAGACAGCTGAGCCTCAGCTGTTAGCAACATTGGGGAATCCTCCTCCCATCCCAAAGGGATGCACCAAGATGGCGGGACCGCAGCCAATGGACTCACCATCCTACTTAAGCTCAGATTCAAATGGGGCTGCAGGTCAAGTTTGAAGCCGACTGAGGGTGGAGAACAGGTCTAGCTCCATCAGGCTAGACCAGGCAGCGAAGGAGCTGCAGAGCCCTGTGAAGCTGGTTCTGAATCCTGCTGGATTGGCTGTGAGCTTTTGCTTGGGCTGCCTCTTGCTTCAGTTTTCTCCATTCACAGAACAAGAAGAATAATATTGATGACTGATTCCCGCCTCCCCAGTCCCCTGATGCCCAGTCCTGATTCTGCTGGCCTGGGAGAAAATGAACGTGTCTGGGAGGAAAGCTTTGGGAAATGTTTCAGTAACATTCGGAGCTCAGACCAGCTCAGGGAACACGGCCCTGCATTCCAGGGGACTTCTCCAAGGAAGCAATGCCAAGAACGTCACCGAGACACCCTAAGACGCTTTTCCTACCAGAACCCTCCTGAGTAAGAGCACTCCGCTCCCGCAGGAAGGCTGCAGGGACCTGGTGGATGCTGAGAGTTCTCATCATCGCCTCTCCAGATCTCTCAGGGTTAAAGGAGATGGTGCACATAAACAATCCAGGAGAGGGCTGCTGCTGCTGAGCCTGTGAACAGGGTCACTACCAAATGTGGGCAACAAGACAGACTCAGCGGGGAGCCTGACACCTCGCCTTCTGATAGAAGCAGCTTCCCTGGCCAGCAGCTAAGGAGCACCTGTAGAATGCCTGGGCTCCTTCAGTCATCAGAGACAAGTCAGCGAGTCGGCTGGGAGTGCGAGAGGCTGCCGGCTGCCAAAGTGTCTGCATGGGTCCACACAGGGTGGGGTCGAGCATAACCCTTGCAGCACTGTCTGCGGTGGGGGGGGGGGCAGTCCAGGGTCACCTGGGGGAGTGACTCGGTGAACTGTGGCGGTAGATGCACCTCCTGGAGAATTAGGCACCAATAAGAAGCAATGGATTAGATGTCAGCCCACAGCATAGATGGCTCTTTAAGACACAGTGCCGACGGAAAGGCAAGAACAGGACTGACAACAGCATTTACCGTACAGCCATTAAAAATTCATAAGGCGGGACGCATCGAGCAGAAACACTTACAAACGAAAAGGTACATGTCAGAAGGGTCCTCTCCCACTCCTAGCCTTTCTTCATCTTCTTTTCTATGGAGATGTCTGTCTTTCTGGTTGGTTCCCTGCATATTCTCAGTGTTGATCCCTTGAAGGTTTTAGACATTGCACACCTCTCTCTCCTTTCTGACAGCTGTCTAGTAACCTGGTCAGGGTGTCCACTGGTGGACAGAAGCCCTTAACTTTTGCTGCCACCAAACTCTGCGAAAACCTGTGGACAGCAACCATTTCTCAGTCACATGAATCCACGGAGTCCGGTGCTGTGGACGCAAAGAAGAATGATGGCTTTTGACCCTTAAAGAGCTC